>JAPFSC010000238.1:0-67099 GCA_030777805.1 Fusarium sp. MBC 364 | reverse complement strand
CCTTATATAGTAGCCTTTTATATATATAAGTTAAAGCTTTATTAGTAATAGTTAGAGTTTAGTTAATATAAGTAACTTTAATTAAGATAAGCCTATGCTTTAACTTACCCTAGAGGGGTTATCCTTAGATTATATTTAAATATTAGAGTTATAGTACTTTAAAGTATAAATCTATTATAGAAAAGCTTAAACTAGCTTATATATCTTACTATAAGGATAGTAGCTACTACTATAAAGTATAAAGTATACTATTAGCTAATTAATATTATTAATAAACCCTAAACCTATAATCTCTAATACTAATTAATAAGTACCTAAAGGTAGATAAATATAAACATAACTAAAGACTAGCTATAAATAGGGAATAATTGCAAATATAAACAGGTATCTAGAAACTAATACTAGAATATCTTAAAGATAATAAGAAGAGGTAATGCGATTTTATACCTGCCTCTTGAACGCGTATTAGACCATAAACATGCACTTGTCCCCGAGTCCTATAAGTGTTCAGATACTCCATGTGCAGCTCGTATCGTGCCTTAACTCAGGCTGCTCAAGAGTCGATTGGAGAACAATCTGGTAAACCGCTGAAGTGCCGTCGACGCCTTGCATATACACTAATTTCCAGCACTTCTTTACTGGACCGGTTCCCTCACAGACACACCGCTGCTGCGCCAGAGGGTATGGCTTATTTGTAGCTCAAAATTTGCACGTTGGTTAATTGTTCCAATGCATAATTTAGACTAAGCGCCGAAACTCAGTCTGATTCCTCATCTGACGCTAGCATGACTTAATGTTGCCAAACTCAACGATCCCATAAGTCGTCAGTCTACGTCCCAACTATATCCTCAATAGAAGAACCCAGCAAAACTTTATTCAAATGGAATACGGTCAAAGGCAAGCCAACCACAAAGCGTCAGAAAGACTGTCGCCCCCATAACAAGAATACACCATCTCCAATCAGGATTGTCTTCCAACACATCAACATTCATCCCGAATAAGCTCTGAGAATCAGAATCGTGTTAGCTCGAGATACAAGGACTTTTTACGTGATCAGCAGGTAAAGTCTTACGGAAGTAAACATAAGCGGAAGAAAAACAAACTACCAAGTTGTAAGCGACGAGTTAGAACGAGCCAAATCAACTCACTTACTGTCATCCAGGTCAGACGCCTCATGCTAGTCGCAATAATAGTAGATCGGCGAGCTTCTGCCATAGAAACCCTTGTAAACTCCTGGAGATTTTGTCAGCCGAGCTGAACTAGGCAAGACGATGGGGAACAATACAAATTGTAAGGTATCCCTCAGTATTTGCTCAAGCCTGTCGAGTCGTGGGTTTACTTGAACCTTCATGTGGGCGATCGTATCCATAGCTAGTTGCATTCCTCTACCTTCGTTATGTATCGAGCAATATTCGTCTATGAACCTACCGCCTTTGGTAACATGGTCCTCAAAAGTGTCGCGGAGGCAATATAGGTTTCTGTTGTAGCTCTCGAGTTGATTTATGAATTCATCACTCGGTATCATCTTTTCCAGCTGATGGTTGTTACCAGGGTCAGATATTCCCTTGTCAAAACGAATCTAGTCCAAATCGACGAAAGAGCATCAGTAAAAACTTTAAAGCAGCTGAAGACGTGTCTAGTATAATGTCACAGATTGGGAAGATTTGTGCTTACCCTTTTCCTTATGTCTTTCTCCATCTTGTCCAGAACTCTGATCCACCTTATTCCAAGTGTGTTCATAAATTGAACGAAGAAATCAGTGCCATCTATAGGGATTTTACTGTATGGTAGTGTGCTAAGAAATTCTGCCGACACGAATTCTAGTCTTGGGTCTGAATTTGACTTTTGTTTGACAATACATGAGATGCCCGTATCGCCCGAATCTTGGTCTCCTGCTTGCTTCTGGTACCAGGGCATGAAGGTGCCAGGAAATGAAGTCTCTAACAAGATATGGAGCCCTCCATGGGCACCATTTTCGTCGTCTGGTTTTAAATCGATGTGAAGATTGATACCAGCTGGGAATTTCTTGAATTTGAGTAAGCTTCCATGTTCCCAAGGCGATGGTGAATGTTTGCATAATCTATCGTTACCAATATCAGTCCGGTCAGCCTATTTGGAATGTTAACTGGAGACCTGACTTACATCAGGCGTCTTCTTTCATGATCAGCAGGCACAGGTTTTGAAATTTCTTCCATAAGGCTTTCCCTCGTCATGTAATGTAAACCGTGTACTGCGCCTTGATCGGATAGACAAGCAATTTCTTCTACACTGCTTTTATCCCCATAAAACCATTCTTTCGGGTGAATTTCGTTGATTGTGGCGCCATTCTCGATCAGTATTTTTGCCAAGACACGGCTTCTTCTGACAGCTACCTTGAGGGGCGTGATACCATAATTGTCTCTGCTGTTGATAGACTTTGGTCCAGAAGAGATAAGCAGCTTGGTTGACTCAACGTTCTCTGCTGCAACTGCATGGTGAAGTGGGGTTTTACCATCGGTGTCTAGCTTGCACGCATCATAGCCAGCATCGAGAAGCAACTTTACCCGCTCTGGTTGTTCTGGATCCTCCTTGACCATCTTTTTCAACGTATCGATATCTTCCCTGATAAGTATTTGCATCACCTTAAAGTTGTCGTCGCATGATGCCCAGTAGAGTGGCGTTCTTCCATGGCGGTCTTTCAGGTTCCGGTCAACATTGCCGGTTGATAGAAGAAGATTGACCACCTCAGACCGCCGGTATTCAGCACTCCATGACAGGGGTGTCCGTCCTGTTTCGTCCGGCTGATCAACATTGACACAGCCTGAATCCAAGAGGTACTTCACGATCGAGAGATCCGCTTTCATAGCTGCCCATGATAACGGAGTTCTGCCGTGGTTGTCCTTGGAATTATTGTTGATACCTTCCTCTTCAATCAGCAACTTCAAAATATGATCACACAACGGCAAATTCCCGAAGTTGCTTATTTCGTCGAAATGAGACTTGTTCTCTACAGCCCACGACAGGGCAGTTCGGCCGAAATGATCTCTCGAGTCCTTATCGACGCCCTCACGCTGCAGCAGGTTCTTTGTGATCTCCCAAGTACCACTTCCCGCTGCCCAGGACAAAGGTGTCCGCCCTCTATTGTCTGGAATGTTCAACAATCGGCTTTCTTTTTCCAGAAGGAGCTTTATAACCCCTAAGCTATGGCCGATGATACTCCAGATCAGTGGGGTTCGACCTTGATTGTCTACCAAGCATGCATCAACCTCGGGATGAGACAGTAGTGCTCTGACCTTCTCAAGGGGGAGAAAGCTCTCCACGGCTAGAGATAGTGGAGTGCGGCAGTCTTGGTCACAAATGTTGACTCTAATATCGTCTCTTCCTAGCAGTTCGTTGAGAATAGATAGGCCCTCTGATCTTAGGGCTAAGGACAAGGCCCCTCGACCTTCGGGATCGAACTGATTCACATCCAAATCCTGTCTCTCTAGTAAAAGAGACACGAGTGGGTTTCCAAATGTTGCTCTTGGAAAAGACAGCTGTCTTGACATGCTCTTTATTGCCCAGAGTAAAGCGTGATCGCCATCAGTGCTTCGCAGATTGATGTCTGCTTTTTGAATTAGAGACTTCACAATCGATAAATTTGTCGAGGACCCAAACTTGTTCAAAGCCCGCCACAGTGGTGTTGTGCCGTCCCGGTCTGCAGTATCTACTCGAATGTTGGAGACACCGAGAAGGTAATTAACGATTCTTTCATTGTTGATCTCCACAGCCACCGATAAGTAGGTTCTACCACTGTGGTCATGTCCATTCACGTCAACGTTAAATCCCTCGATCAACTGTTTCACAATGTCGAGTCTACTATACTGAATAGCATAGCACAGTAGATTACCAGGGTGATGGTCGTAGGTGACACGAAACTGCTGGGCGATCTCATGGAGCTTCGTGACAGAGTCAATCTCTGGTACTCTGCCTCGTGGACTAGCGACTTGTCCCGAAAAGTGGTTTTCCTTGTCACTCATTTTTTTTTTCAATTTCTCAAACAAAATGAGTTGAACAAATAGTGCCCCATAAGATATCTACGTACCTGAGTAGATATCACTCGAACGAAGCATGTACTCGGGTCTTGGGAATGATTAGCTGTTAATCACAGCCATGCGCAATTCATTATTTTCAAAGAAAACTGTCGGCTTAACCTTGAAATTCTCAGAACGCTTCAGTTCTTCAATAAATAAAACAAGGATGACTTTTTGTTTCGTTAGCAAGAAGACCTATTTAGAGGGACAAGGTTTGCTGCCTAAAGTGCATTGTTGCCTAATCGTTGGTACATCTTTTGAAAAGGAGGCTGGTGCAGGTGGTTTGATTCATTTACCCGGATGGTTGCAGCCGGCTAAACAACCACCTGTAGGCGTGGAGTAGGAGCCCTAGGCGAGCCAACCTGGCAAGCTAGGTTGGGCACGAAACCTTGAGATAGACCCACATATCTACTGAATACTTTTTTGTGCCTTTTTACAGGTAGAAACGGGCGAAATTTCAGAAAAAAAAGTGGTGAAAAGAGCACTAACTATATTTGGTTCCATCATGCCGTCGTATGCAAATCTGACAGCTGCACAAGCAATTATTCTTTCTCGTGCTCAGCATTGAAAAGGCCTATCTCGTGATACTTCAAAGGGCAGCAAGCGGCCGCTTCCCCTTCGAGATGCCGAAGCACGGCATCGTGCAACGATCTGAAGGATCGTGAAGAAGTTAGAAGCTGTAAACTCTGCTGAACTCGGCGATACTCCCACCAATATGGGCATCCGACCGAGGCTCTTGACAGAAGAAGAGGAACCGATTGACAGATCACATTACTGACAAAGAAGATTACCAGCAACCGTGCGGCCACCATTCCCAATATTGCCCGACCGAACAAACTTCTTGCTCCCGCTACCAAACTTTCGATAGCGAATTCGGGTTAAAGAACGGCAATCCTTTGGTGGAATACGATTGAGGATCGGACGGTTACACGGACACTACGGCTAGCATCACGAACGACATTAACAATTTTGCACAAGCACAAGATCGGATCGCAGATCTTGCTATTATTCCACGATACCCGATGTCGCGAGGTATAGATACATGTAAATACGCGATGCTAGGATTTGCTTCTCCCGCGAGAGCTCAGGTCTATGAGAGAAGGTTAATACTGAGAAGGAGATACCATCTGTCCTGAGAGATGGTCGATTTACTAAAGAGCTGTTCAACCTCTGTCGGTTTTGACCGTCGTAGATATTGGATGATTCCTGTCGTCTCTGTTTCCTGTTTTCTGTTTTTCAAAGCGTCTGTCCGCAGGAGACTATACTAGAAATTCCTTGAACCATTTACCAGTACGCAGCTTGGTGCTTTATTGGTAATTCCCCCTCGAAATACTCACTGGTAAACGATGTTTCAACTTATTGGTAAACGCTCTTCTTAATTATTGGTAAAGGCGTTTCCCCTTAATGATGACGATAACTTCCCGACTTTCCCCACTCACGAACGTCAAAATCGAGCGTTTGTACTGTCTGTGGCATTTTAGCCCCTAGAACTGTTTTTTCATCTATGAATTATCCTTTTGCAATCGTCTATTTGTGCCCTAGAACCTAGATGCCTTAGCTTAGTTGCTGCATTAGTTAGATAACCCAAACCGATGCGCAAGTGTACCTGAAGCATCGACTCCCCCGTCCCTATACATATACCATCATCAATCATCGCAGGTCTGGTTCTTTTGACATACGCTCATTGTCGCTTCCATTCATCCGGTAAGGCTAACCCGAAGCTTCAAGTGTTAGTCAATCATTCTGCAATTAAACCAACAACAACTTGCAGGTAAAAGGCCTCATTATCAATACCGATTACCCTGAATCATTAGCTGCACGAATCAGAGACCCTCTCAATTGTGTTTTGTTCTCATTCCGCCAGATTGTTATGAGAATTCAACGATTTGATCGATTTGATTGGGGTGGTTAACTGAGTCAACATATGATGAGCATTCCCTACAGGCATCTCAAATACCTTAGTGATTTCCGATATAGCCGAGCCTCACCCGCCAAATCTACCCAAAGGTGCGCTGCTATAGAGCGAGCGCGTCGTTCGCCCAACCCTCATACTCCTCCAGCGTCAATTCACTTCAATAGTCATTGGTCCCGGAAAGCCAGTACCACCCAGCTACTAGGACAAACATAATGGTAAGGCCCGTCGACAGCCAATTCGTTCCGTCTGCGTCAGTATCTGTCCCATTATAAGGTGACCCCGCCGTTGAAAACCTGTTTGGCAGTGACATGGCGTCGCCAGATGTCGCCGGCACAGATCGGCGATCTTGGTACATTCCATGTGGATAATTATTCGCCTGAGAAACACCTCTGCTGGCAGTGGTCGTAGTAGGGACCTGCGGATGGTTTGCCACTCTCGAATTCTGTGCGAATGTTCCATACGATGTCGGTAGAAGGCGAGATGTCCTAGTAAAGCTCGTACCATGTCCAGGTTGTCGAGGGAGACCTCCCTCAATGTGGCGGGCGAAGGCTGGAACAGGAAGTTCGTTGTAAGCCGACTGGGCTACCCGCTCGAATATGCCATGACCTCTAAGTCTGACGGAAAGTTCGGTAACGTTTTGCTTCCACAATTCTGAGACAAGCAATCGAACGGATTCTTTCTCCAAGTGAAGATCGTCGTCGCGCCAACATGAACGGAGGGCTATGAACGGGATTTCGTAAACGTTCTTCGTATTAACATAAGACTGCTTCTTCATAGTCTTCCCATGTGCAGCAATGAGAATGCGCCTTGTATCTGGGTGAGTGGCCGGGTGTATCGGGAGGTAGGATCGTCGTCGGAAGGGATCATGATGGCGTCTTTCGATCGGTGTATTGTCGAAACTTGTCACCTAGCGGCATCAATCAGTGATTTTTTGCACCCCAGCGCGATACGGCACATCAACGAGGGGAACTGACAACAAAGATTGCCACTTTTCCCCAGTATATTTCCTTTGAAAGAATAACAACTGGGTGGTTGAAGATGCCGTTTTCAATGGATAGGGTTTCTGTAATGCTCTCCTCTATCTCCGCCTTTTTAGGCAGCATCATAATGCAGCCCTCTAGCCGTGGGCACTCCTGGGGCTGGTGAATGTGAAACATGGCAAAGTGAAAAACTTAGCTCAGAAGCGAAATAATAGTATGGCCTTAGTATTGCGACATCACAGCACCGATCAGATAAACTCTTGTCTCGTCTGACATAACAATCAATTATTGACCAGGCGGGATGGTGGCAGGCTGACGAAGTTAACGTGCAAAGAGGGCTTGCTATTGTGAGTAGTTCATTTAGCCCAACGAAACTTGTTGGGCCAGCAGGATGGCTGGTGATGCGACCTGCAGCCATACCAGGTCAACCACCCAGCTTTGTCGTGTTGGAAGTGCTGTGTGCAAGGTAAAGAGGTGACGAGAGAGTCGGGAACTGGCTGTTGTGTAGGATAACATCTTGTCTTCACAGCCAATTGGCATATGACACCGGGCGGTTAGCTTTGTCTAGGTGTGAAGCAGCGATCGATGGGATTCGCTTGTTCAAGATGGGGCGCAGGCATTGGCAGGGGTGTCCCTTCACCTCCCCGCTGAACAGCAAGGATCTGGGGTGAGCGTGTCTATGAACAGTGGGCTATGTTGAACGCTCGTGCCGCTTAGACCAAGAACTGCGTGTCTGTCTGTACCACCCTGTCTTCCAGACTAAGCGCTGGGATTACTAGAATCCACTCTATATTTCCAAAGACACTGATTTCAAGGCTCACGCTCTAGATCTGAGGTGTTGAGGCGGCTGCAACCCGTGAATTTCCTGCTACCATTAGTAAGAGCGGGCAGTCATATCCCTTTTTGTTTAATATAGACGCACATGTATAGCCAATGAATGCATTTGCTATAAGGTATGAGATGATGTCCTTGTCTGGAGATGAGAGGAAAGAGACATTGAGTTGTGGCGCGGGAGCTGTTCATTTCGACCTATCAGTTCTCTACTCTTGAACGTTGGCATCTGGTCAGGCCATAGTTAACAGGTGCCAAGTGGCACACGACTTTTAATCGAGCTTCCTGCCTCCCCTTGCTCCCTCAGTCCTGCATGTCTTCTCGGCGCCTAATTGGAAAAAGGGTTTGTAGTTCGCAAGGGTCACACAAAGCATTTCGGGGATGATTGCAGAGGCTCTGACAGTCGCGGCCTGTTGCTTTGTTATGTGGGGGGGTCGAAAATATGCAGCCGCTTCCCTTTTCAAAGACCATGCAGCCAACAATTGCATTTTAACGAATCATAATGCTACTGCAATGCTCTTCAAAGACGCCAAAGAGGTAACATGGACAACGCATTTATTACAAGCAAGAGATTGCGATGACACGGACTAAGGTTCGTTAAATTTACATCAATGACAGCGATTCTTTCTTTTCACATGAGGCGCGCCTCTTGTCACACCTCATCTGTTGTTTCTTCTTACTCGTCAATTTTTCCGCAACGGATGCGCTTCCTTTCAAGCGATGAGGCTGAGGTGCAATGTTCAGGTGATGCTGGTTGGTCTCTTCGTATCTGAGCCAATGGCTACCTGCAGCTGAAGGCCTCATTACAAGAATTGATGGTCTCGATTGATTAGCCATCGCGGTAGATACAACGCTAGTTTAGTGCACTTCCACCCTTTTAGACCTAACATCGTGATAGCCTCATAGCTGCCGCGGCCTAGCAATGTCCATCTTTCAACGCGCCACGAAACGCTATATCCCCAACCTAGTCTAAACAAGGTTCCGGTCCATATTTGCAAGGCCTGTATTATAGAAGAGCTGGAGATCATCGAGAATTGGATAACTGATTATTACGAGACTGGCTTATTGTACGTAAGGAGCGCCTTAAGATCTTACTTACTTCCTTGGTATTTCTGTGATGTTTGCAAGAGCGATGGTGCTGTATAAGAATGAAAAGTCTAATTAGATGGGCTAGAAATACCAGGTAGGGTGCATAAAAAGATCACGATAAACTACAGCAATGAACGTGCCTTATTGCCTAATAGCCTTTTTTAAAAAATAGCCTTTTCTCTTTACCTTCCCTGGTATGAGACTAAAATATAGTACGAATTTAATCTGAGATTGTACATGAACTGTATGTATCTATACAGCGCTAAAAGCCGTGAACATTGCTATCCTTGGTCCACCTTCTGAACGTCTTGCCATAGAAGTAGAATACCGCACCTAAGCCGCACCACAGAACTGTCAGGCCCATGTTGGTCATGAAAACAGGGATAAATCTGAAGAAGCTGTAAGCAACAGACTATGAAAACACATCACGATCACTTACCCTGATTTGAGAGTCCATGGCGTGACGAACTTACCCATACCATACCCCCAAAGACTCTTGTTAACAGTAATAGCAACGAAGAGTGACCCGGTAACTGGCTTATAACAATCCACTGCGTAGGTACTTGCGATACTAGGTAGAGCAGCGACCTGGATCCCAGCAGATGAGTAGCCGAGGATGGTAATGACTGGCCATGGCCAATGTCTTTCGTATCCGATTGAGGTAATTACATTACCGAAGATCATGATGATGATATAGGGAATCATGGCAGGGAGACGCATTTCTGGCTCTCGAATGCCGCCATTTTGCATTGTTGCTTTTGCCGAGACCCAGTCGCTGAAGGGGCCAGCTGTGACGAGTCCGATCAAAGCGCCGACAAGAATGGAGAAGTTGAGGAAGCCTGCAGTCGTTAGAAGATAGCTACCCCTTGCTTGTAGCATTTAATCACTTACCGATAGATTGAGAGCTCATGTTGTATGGGGGAGCTGCAAACACTTGCGACTGAGTGAGGTTCAGAATTAAGAAGTTACTGCAACTCCAGCTGACCACGAAGGAAGCAAAGAGTACAATTGGATAGATGAAGAGTCTCCATGGGGTCCAAATATCAAGAAGAATGCTTTTGAGAGGTGCTGAGTTGGGTTGGAAGAGTTGCCACTGTAACTTTGAAGGTGTTCCTTTACCCAAATGCGCGTCCGCGGCTAGTTCACCCTGGGGTTTGGGTGTCCCGACAGTCCTCTCAGCATCGGCATGGGAGTGTAACGGCTTGTCTCGAGGGGAATCAACAATCTCATTGACGCCAAGCTGAGCTTCGATCGAATCAATGCGTGTCCATTTCGTCTCAGGAAAGCCAAAGATTCCAAGCACGATTGACAAGGCAGTAACAGCAACGTTGAGCCACCAGAAGTTCTTCCATCCAGTGCGATCTGCCATAGGACCTGCGATGATTGGTGCGATCATCAGTGACCCCATGTAGACAACCCAGTATAGCGCATTCCATGTTCCCCGATCGTGGAGGAAGAAGATATCGGCGATGACTGCGGGTTGGAGAATCTCTGAGGGTCCGGCTCCTATCCCGTTGAGGCTGGACATGTTAGTCGACAGAGTGGGAGATTTGTCGAGGTCAACTTACACGCAGGCTCCCATGAACATGCCGTAGGTGGACGCTTTGGCGCGAATGATGTGGCACGCAAGGCAGATCACCTGCGAAGCGAGGTATACTGACCGACGACCAAAGGACGTAGAGATGGGTGCCCTCCGAAAGTCAGTCTTGGGATCTACTCCGCAGTACTCCATGCTCACCAGAAAAAGTTGCTGAATCCCAGAATTAGAATAGTAACACCCGTAAACTGGATGACATCCTCCAGTGTACTGTCATAAGCACGAATCAAATCAGGAAACATCGGTGCAAGAGCAAGCGGCGCAAAGCCCTGCGTGAACGTCATGGTCGAAACGCAAAAGATAGCAGAGAACTTCCAAAAGGGCGACCAGTTCAGGGGGTCGTGAGGATCTTGAGATGGTTGAGGAACGAGGACTTGATCGGACTCTTTGGCTCGAACGTAGTGTTCTTTGCCAACATCTGTCATGATCTCCGTTCCAGGGAGGACTTCGATGTGAAGCTCATCTTGGATGGTTTCGCGAGCCTGTTAAAGTTAGGGGAGGTTTTCTTGAGTCAAGATGCTGCTGACCTCTTGAGTAGGCATTATTGTGGTGTCCCGTTGGTCTTGTACGACTACGTGAGTCTTAATATTCTGATGCACCATTATCTTTCTGCCCTCTCCCCCCGTCTATTTATCTCAACTTATTTCACGGCTCTTGTTCATCATCAGGGCTTCGATGATTCAATTCCCAATGCCCTCAAAGACCTCGGATGACTTATTTAAGTTAGGTCACTCCTTTATCTACAAGGATTTATAAGACTCAGCGCCCGCAATGTCTCGGTAGAGCCGTCGGCAAATGAAGGGCAAGGATTGGTGAGGAGGATCTTCTGGTAATCTAGTTATCATCGGCGGGATGGACCCGAATGAGATGGTTTGAGGGGGAGTTGGCGGGGTATTAGAGTTTGCAGATTGTTAGCGTCGGTAGTTGGTTACTCAAGTAAGGGCATACCAAGCCTTTTAGGGCATGTTGATTCTAAGCGAGCTTTGCTATTAGGTTCCCATCTCATGTTCTTCATTGGTACCGCCTTGGATATATCACGACGTCAATGGTAGGCCGCAAGGAAGCCTCGGTTAAAACGTTCTGGTCCAGGATCCGCAAAGAATCCGTGACGATTGTGCCCAAAATACGATTGTGGCGGGTCGTATATCATGGCCTCCGTGATTCATCTATCGGCTTGTCCCAAGGCTCTTCGTTTGGAATTAAGCAAGACCATTCTCCAACTCCCGTGGCGAGTTCCTTGAGACGCAGCATACTTGGGCTTTATTCCGACAGCACGTGATGCCATTCTTTTCTGAACAACACTGATGCGTACTTTGTATGTCTGCAAAGAAGTCGAATGAAGTGCTTCTGTTTAGAAATGGGTTTCTTTGATACACGCTAAATAACCCTCAGCTAGATGGCTTTTTCGCTTAGGTCGAGGAATGAGACCAGGGAGAAGGGTAAAGAATGCGTTCTGACGCAATGTAGGTTTTAAGATAAACGATCATGAATTTGTTCTTAGTCGCGTCAATGCCCTTTGCCACTGAGCTGAACTCCCCTGCATATGACATCCTTTAGGCAGTTGACCCTTGATTGAATGTCTCATCTTGTCCACTCTGATCGCGATAGGGCCAATCTAAGGTTGTATTCCTTGGCGATGAATGCCCTGGCAGGACTCGCGCCGAATCATGGGGCGTTTTGACATCAGTTGGGCCTATCGTTAATTATTTATGTGTTGGTTGGAATAAGCATAAAAATGTTGCGTTTAAGAATTGCACCTCCACTGGCTGTGATAAAGTAGTATCGCTTTATAACATTTATTGTTATTGCCTAATCTCAGATAGGCTTGTGCATCGATAAACAGCCACAATAGCCCTTCAAGCCTAATATAGACGAGCATTGGCCATTGTCATTCCGGGGTTAGCACTGCTATGTTCAAGCTGCCTGGCGTCACTTCATAAACTCCTCGAGCATGCTAACACTGCATGGCTTGGAATGAAGCGGTTGAGAAGAGGCCCAAGTGCCAGAAAGAAATAATTTCGTGAAGAATGAGGACGACAAACTTATCCTCGAGCATTATAAACAACAGAGGTAATGGACCTCGTCACCGTATTAGCCTAAGATACAACGAAGCAAAGCCTTATCACATGCGAATTGACACTCTTTCCTGACTTCTGTTGATTTAGGATGGCCCCCAACGTGTACGTGCCGCAGGATATGGTACCTATCATTGGGGGCTGGTTTTGACAGATTGATAAGCAGGACGTGCATTTACTGCTTGGCGGACATATTACCTGCCAGATGCAGGAATACCTATCGCTTCCCCGCTCCTTGGACAGGCAACCAATGCAACGAATTTACAAATAATAGTCCATCATTAGGTACAGCCATCGTTGCGGATAGAAGGATCGGCATTCCGAGTTGTCTTGATAGGTCGATTACCATGCAATGGCAACCAGTAGCAAGCGTCCCGGAGATTACTGCTTTTGATATTAGGCTAACATCTCATTGAAAGGGTGCGCCGCTCTATAAAAACGCTAGCTACCCCTCACTATTTATTATTCATGAAAAGAACCTCATAAAATAGACTTCGACAATGCCGGGACCAGCCAAGACTTTCGCGCCTCTCAAGGCAACGGAATACTTCTCCCCTTACCATCGCTCGGGCGCTCCAAAGTCTTCCCAAACCCCCGACCAAGATGATCCTTACGCCGACCTTCGTGCAAAAGCGTTGACAATTCTTGAAGCACAAGGATTTGAAGCCAAGACCATGGTAGAACGCGGAGTAACATGGGCGGAAGATCAAGACCCATTCGGCCATGTCGCGCACTCACAGTATCTGCATTTCTTTGGTATTTGCTGGCAGCGTGTCATGGAAAGCTACGACGAGTTCTTGTCTAAGCAGGAATACGAGGACATGATCAAGGGCAAGACTGTCATCCCTGCTGTGCACAAGTACGAGATATTGCTGAAGAGACAAGTGCGATACCCAGATTCAGTAAGTCAAGCCAAATGACATTGGTGATGGATTCTCATTGTGTATAGCTCATTGTGGCCAATCGTGAAGAAAGGTTCACACCAAACCATAATATCGGCACGACAGTGTTATTTTCTTTACAGCAACAGGCAGTAGTGGCTCAGGTTACGGGATCAATTACATACATCAGTGCGAAAACTGGCCGACCAATTGATATCAGGACTGTCAGCGATGGATGGGCCAAGTTGTATGATGGGTTTAATCGCAAGGTGGAAACGGCCACGGCACTTCTACGAAAGTGGGAAGAGGAGCATCCGCCCAAGACTCAAACGAAACTGTAGATAGTAACTTTCTGGGTCTGTTGAGTCATAATAATATTTTTAGTATCTTCACCCGGGTGAAGATCGTTTCGACTATACGTTTCGACTATACGTTTCAAATACGCAGTTTTTGACAGTGTACACTATGACCAAGACTGGTCAACTAAGATATCTAGCGTCTGCAGTATCTCTAGGGAACAGATAGCCACCTCCGTTAGCTTCAAGAGCCTCGGCTAACATGCAGCATTCGGCAGTTCCATAACTAAGCTTTTTATACAAGTCAACTGTAGTTCTATTCTAAGACTCTCCGATAAATATCACAGTGGTTCTTACTCTTTGTTGACATTCTTACAGGTGTTACGAGACGCGCCGGTGATGTTGAACCTCAAGCCACGTTGCACGTTCAGGTCTAAGAAGACGAGAGGGTCAATCTTGTACTAACCGTACTGTACAATTGACCTACCCCGGAAATGAGTTCCCGACAAAACGGCCTCAGGGAAACTGGAGATTGACTTAAATAATATGGATTGATTTGAATAGGAAGGTGGATAATCCCCTACTTGAGGTTTTTAAAGGTCAGTTATCAAGTTGTACAGTTCAAACTAACATACTTAAATAACCACAGACAAGGTGGGTAAACGGAGTTCCTGATCCTTGAAACAATGGTCTTAGAATTCAACAACGACTAGAAATTGTCAAGAGAGTGTCGAGCACACTACTTCCAAGGAAACTATTAAGATGACATGCTATGGTAGCTACTGAAGGCAACAGTCGAATATATAAACCTTTTGTCTTCTCAAAGGTGGTTCAGACCTCCCGGCAATTACTGGGATATACCAAGGCCCTAGGATGTCTCCCAGCCTCTTCCAGCTCTTTCCACCAGGCAAGCTGCTGGAACCTAGCGTACCAACTTCTCAATAAGCTGAGTCGCTCATCTTCCAAAATTTGCAGCGAATAGCTCAGTTCCATATAACGTACTCCTCCTGCAAGAGCTACATCAGCCAATCCAGGGTGGCCCAGTCCCTGTGTAAGCCATCCTCCTGCCTCGAGGCTCTCTGCTGCCCACTCTTGAGTCTTGAGCAAAGACCGAACCATGCCGCTCCTCGCGTGCCTTGCTACTGCAAGGCTGCGTTCCTCATCCTTCAGTCCAGACCAGATGGTAGTCACCGATGCTGCATTCTTTATATAGTAATTGCAGTCGTTGAATGCCTGAAGAACTGTCGAGTATATGTCACTTGTAAGTGCGCGCCCGAAAGGCGTGGGGCTGATCATGGACGGTTTATCTGGGTAAATTTCCTCCAAGAATACGCGAATGGAAGTGCTCTCATGGACCCAGCGTGGTGGTTTCTTGCCTGTCGTATCAACGATCCGCAGGCAAGGAGTGCTTTTGCCGACAGGCTTTGGGTCGTCAAAATTTGTATCCGCTATCTCAGTACCGTTGAAAGCAAGGATATTGACTCGTAGTCTTGGGTCGTTGGTCTTGCCCTCGTACAGTTGGGCGGGGGTGTCGGCGAGGCCCTTGATCAGGAGATAGTAAACCACTTGTTTTGGGAAGAAACCCTCTAGCCAGAGGAAAAGTGTCAATTCGAAGTCCATGGTTGCAGAGGTCGTGATAGCTGAAGGTCTCAGACAGAGTGATAACGAACCACCTGTAGATGAAGCGCATGGGCCACATTTATAGTTGTTTTTGGTTGCCGAAAGTCACCGGGACCAGGGATTATGTCTCCGGAAGGATTGTTCTATCATACACCGAAAACTCGCCGATCAAATCAGAACAGTCGATATCGAGCATTGTATTATTGATCAATATATTGCAATCTATAACTTACCTCTCGCCCGCTATGTCAAGCATAGCGGCCGTTTATGCGCATAAACCTCTGTATTGGCGAGAGTTTTGCGGTGGGGGACTTGCCTCCTTTAAGCCAACTTTGCTTTCAGGACAGATTAGATCTAATCTCGGTGCTAGCTACTCATCCATAACTCAATTTGGATATTACAGCTATAACATTTGGAGGGATCAATTAATGATAGATGGAATTGTTATCCGAAGACTTGACGTTTTCTGTTCCACAGCTTGCTTTGATCCTAGTGGGTCTGTCTATCTTATCTCTTTATCTTATCAAGGAAGTTTGCCAGAAAGGGGAAGGTAAGGTGGGTCTTCTAAAATGGTCTTCAATTATTCGATGATGATTACAGATCTCACAAATTTTCCTCCGATTTGCCAACCCATACAACAAAAAATGTCAAGGCTCTTCACAAAAAACTCGCTTCTTAATTTTCTTTTCCCTCGACATAACAGTCAATCCCTTACACCCAAACAATATGTTATTCAGTGGGAAAATCGGGGTCGGTCCGAAAAGAGGAATGCTACTACCGCACCGCCCTTGAAACTGTGCTCCTCAAACGAAAAGGACAAGCAGGACAGGCTCCTCGAACCATCTGACATTTATTGTCAACTTATTGCCAAACGCCATTCCCCTGCACTATTAAAGAAATTGCTTTTTACTACACCTACAGATACTGAACGTTTTAAAAAAGAAAAGGGGTCCAGAAAAATATCAAAGCAAGAATACAAAATTCTGAAATACACAAAATGTGCACCTGAACCAAAGCATCAACAAAACAGGAGCAAGGCTATAGCTATTGATTGCGAAATGGCCTATGGACGAAATGGCAGTGAGGAAGTGGTGTCAATATGCATTGTCGATGTCATCCGAGGCCGGGTTCTGTTGAATGCTCTTGTAAAGCCACGACAACGCATATTCAGGTGGAATTCTCAAATCCACGGTATCGATTCGAGCACGTACACGGAGGAAAACAAAGCGTTGGACGGCTGGCGAGAGGCGCGAACTCGGCTATTAACCCTTATTGACAGGGATACAGTCATAGTCGGTCATGCATTGCAAAACGACTTAAAGTCTCTGAGGGTAGCACACGACAACATTGTCGATACTGCAGTGTTGACAAGTCAAGCAGTCTTTGGCACAGAATCCTTCAGGAGATATTGGAGTCTCAAGACGCTGTGTGCTGAATTCCTTGGCATGCGGATCCAGACGAGGTCGAAGCATTCAGCTTTGGAGGATGCTATGGCTACTAGAGAACTTGTATTGTGGTTTATTCGCCATCCTGACAAGATGCATGAATGGGCGTATAAGAAGAAAGAATCACTCCAGCTGGAAACAGGCGAGGTGCTTGACCAAGTTGTGAAGAAGGGTCCACAGGGATCAGCCGTTGGCGAGATGGAGTGTCCCGAGACCTGAAGTGAATGGAGCGCTTGGCGTTGGCGGCAGGTGTCCTTTGTCGGCATTCCATGGTGACGCGTTGGAGGGTGTTGCGCTCCGAGCCATAATACAAAAGGATAACAACGAAAGACTTGAATTGCCAAGTTGTATGTCAGTGATATACTGTATACATATAATATCTATGGTTCTTAAACTGTTCGCAGGGTGTTAGGAGAAATGACTGCTGGAAGCATAAGAGACAAAAGAATTTAGTCATCTTATACCAGCTTAGGCTAGCATTCAGGCAACTTTATTTCTTTACCCTAAGTCTTGAAGGATATTTCTTCTGTCACCCACCTAGCCTGTTTCTCAATGACATATCTGGGCTGTGTTCAGTACCGGGCATTCCGGACGGGACGATCTTCAAACCTGGGCGACGATGAGAAGCTGCCCAAGTCGAATGTCATTGCGTTCGAAGCGAATAGTTAATCCTTAAACATGGCAACATGTGTCTTCGGTTTTGTGTGAAAGTCCGAAACTCCACGCGATATCAAACGTCGCCTGCTGGTCATGACTATCGCCCCACTCCGCCAACAATTGACACTACCTAATTGGCTTGCTTGATAACAGGGCCTCCGGACATTCTAGGATCCGCCGTTCTCCAGGATCCTGCGACATCAATATACAACGGATGTTTACAAACATAAAAGGCCGTCGGACTATATCAGTAAGATAATTGCCGATAGGCAACGGATATCATCTTGGGCTTCGTTATTAAATCTGTAGAGAGTATTTAAAGGTTAACGTGTAGGGAAACATTAACTATGTATAATTTGATTTATTTCATCTTCTTGTATTTGACAGTCTTGCTAAAGTCAAATGTCAACCTTGAAGTAAGAGAAAGAAAAGTCTGCTATAGGCATTTCCTCACTACTCTTGGTGTATCGCTTTTCTCTCTCTCCGCTGATTGAGCATTATATAAGTCCCAACATCTTTGAATTCAAGGTCATACAATGGAACTTCCAACCGCAAACTACCTCATCTGCGCGTTTGGCTTGCTCATTCTTATTGGCAGGCTTTTGGTGGTGAGTTTGCTTACTATCGGTTTTAGGAGTTCTAATCTAAGTGTTTTCAGAACTATTTCACCAACACCAGTGCCACACTGCGGAAAGTGCCCGGCCCATTTTACGCCTGTTTTACAAATCTGCCGCTCAAGATCGCAGTGATCACCGGTCGACGAACGTTTTTTGTTCATAAACTTCATCAGAAATACGGACCTGTTGTTCAGGTGTCGCCAAGCGAAGTAAGCATAGTAGATGCTGAAGCCTGCAGGACAATTCATAAAGCAGGTTCAGGGTTTCCTAAATCCCCTTATTATGCGCGCTTCATTGATAAGCCAGTACCAACACTTTTCGCAATGGTGGGCTCTAAAGAACATAGCGAGAGAAGAAGAATCTTCGCTCGGGCCTTCTCAAAGACAGAGATTCGTTCAACATGGGAAACAATGGTTAAAGGAACTATTGAACTTGCTTTGGACAAGATTACCGGTGATCTCGAGAGCGGCAAGGCCGATATTATGAAATGGCTTCTGTTCATGGCAACAGATGTCAGCGGCCAGCTAATGTTTGGCGAATCATTTCGCACCCTGGAGAATGGAGAGGTAAGTCTATCGAAGAATTACTGTGCACTATCTAACAATCTCCGAGATCAACAATTACATGAAAACTCTTCAGATGGCTGGTAAAGGTGGCATCATATCAGAAGAGCTCCCTCTCGTTGGGTTCTTGGGATATTATCTACCTATTCCCGCCGTTCGCGACGTGTTTAGGGCCAACGCCAAGCAGACTAGTCTCGGCGAAGAAGCGATAGAAAATGGCATCCAGAGCGGGACCAATAAGCGCAGCATCTTTACGCAGCTCGATGAAGGCTCTAGCACTCTGAACAGGCTGGATCTGAGTGCAGAAGCGGGTAACTTTATACTCGCTGGAACAGATACCACAGCCTTCACCCTCACGTGTCTACTGTGGGCTGTTTTGCGTCACGATTCCCTCCGAGTAGCCATTGAAGAAGAGGTTTCAGGGTTACCAGACGACTTCAATGATGCAGAAGTGGAAGCCCTGCCTCTGGTTGGTGCCACCATCAATGAAGCTCTCAGGCTATATGGCCCTGCTGCGGGAAGTTTACCGAGAATTGTGAAGCAGGGTGGTGCCGAGTTAGGAGGTTATTACATTCCTGAGGGTGTGACAGTGAGTACGCAGGCCTTTACTTTACATCGGAACGAAGACTTCTGGCCTGATGCCGAGAGGTGAGTGATCATATGCATGCGAAAAACCTGCCCTTGCCAGCATGATCATTAATGCCCCGATAGATTCGATCCCTCTAGATGGCTTGGTAGCTCCAACAAGGAAGCTGCGAAGATGGCGTTTGCGCCATTTGGAACAGGGCCCCGCGTTTGCATTGGAATTCATTTGGCCCAGATGGAAATGCGCTATACGATTGCATTGTTCTTCAGACGGTTCCAGGGAGCAAGGCTTGCCGCTGAGTGTCCGATGTCATTGGAGTTCGAAAATTACTTTTTGCTCAAGCCGAAGGGGAAGTTCGACATCCTACCGGCTCAGCCACTCTGATCTGGTTGTATGTTATTGCGAACTGTATCAACTGGAATCGAGTAGCGTTGAATGATATGTACTGGATTGATTGAAGAATGACAAGAAATCTGACTAGCAGATATGACTATGTACATAAATAAGAGAGATGTGATCTATTGATCGTAGAATAAATGACGTTTAACAAGTAAGACATGTGCTTTTGTGAAAATACCCGGGATTTCTTTCAGTTACTATAGAGCCATCTCTTATTTGAGATGGGCATTGAAGTTGGTAACAGTGAACTTGGCGTTGTCTCCACTGTAGTCATTAATTAGTATGTATTTCTAGAAAAAGCACAATATGGTGAACTTACGTGAAGGGCTCGGTACCAAACTGGAAGGCTATAGGAGATGAGTCAGTAACATGATGGATAGTCGACTTAGATATACATACTGAGGAGGTACTGGTTGTCAGCGGGGAAATTCTCTGACTTGGTGAGATAGTTATAGAATTGCTTGATGTCGGCATTGAAGTTGTTGACTGGGGTAGGTGCAACAAAGCTGAAGACCTTCATATCGCCATTCATGCCGATCCAAAGCTCCCATGTGTGGCCCTCGATAGTAACGCTCGTCTGCATTGATCCAATGGGCTGCACGCCGCCAATTCGAGCAAGCCTAGACAGGTCAGTAACTCTATGCAAAGTAGTAGTATTAAAACACTCACCAGACCATGAGCTCGTACTCGCCGCTTGAGGTCTCATGGTTAGGGTCTGAAGCAGTGAACAGATCGTACGCAACGTCTGCGCGGAGGTTGTCGCCGCTGTACTTCCATTCAGCAGTAGACTGCATGTTGGTGATGGAGCTGACAGTCTTCTTATCATCTCCGATCAAGAGGGCCGAGTTAGGATAGGACTTGACGTTGTCCTCACCACCGGACCAGTTCCATTCAACGTCCCATCCAGCACCATTGGCGTTATTCCAGTTGACATGAGTACACTGGTCACCCGTTCCTGAGTCCTTGCCCCAGACGTTGTTGTTGAGTGCGTAGCCGTCGCTCGAAAGATATCCGTACTGCTCGCAGAGATCCTTAGCAAGGGCAAGGGGAGCAAGGGCTCCGGCCAAGAGAAGTGTGCTCTTCATGTTGAGATAGGTTTTAGAGAGAATTGGCAAATGTACGTTGTGCTCGGAAAAAGAAAAGCAGGCACTCAGATAAGTTGTTGCTAAGCTGTCTGTGATGGGATGAGGACCTGTCTTTCTGTGCCTTTATATCTAGTTTCATAGTTACCAAGGGTCTCCTATGCTCTTCAGAACGCAAGTCCGTCCGTGTCCTATGTTAGTGGATTAATCTGGACTGGGCGCAAATCACTATAGAGCACTGGCCAATTATCACTAGGATCTACTCCCAATCGGTCCGTTTGGAAGCTTCAGTTGATGTTCAATGGGGACTACAGGGTGCAAGACAACGGCCAACCGGGCCTACGGGCCTGGTCTACCGTTTTGGATGAAACACATGCGGTCAATGGATGCTGAAACGTCCGTAGTTATTTACAATTTCTCCGTGATCCTGCAGGATGCTTTCAGCAAACACTACCGGTAGGCCCTAGTACCGTCTCCAGTGCGCATAATTTCTCCGTAGATAGTCCCACTAACGGTTTAGTGCTTTGACATTCCACTAATACTTCTCTTTCTACGGAAAATTAATGGCAGCTGTCAATGCTACAGCAAGCTAGATTCTTACGCTTATCCTCATTTGCTATTTGTAAACAAATATGTGCTGTTCCAATTAACCGAGCAGCTTCCGTGCAACGGCTAAACTATGTCGCTTGGATTCATCTGCACTGCGATCTGCTGTGCCTGGTCTTGTTTAGGAAGTTACACCCAGGCTTAGCTCGTCACATCTTCATCCAGGTACCACGATCTAGGGGCTTAGAGGCGGAATCAGCCGGTACTTGTTAAACATGTTTGCTATGATTTATTCCGGTTTGGGATGGAACACCGACTAAAGTGATCAGAACTGAAAGCACCTCAAGCTCATTCAATTTACTATGTGACGGAAGTCCTGGCGGGTCATGCTGCTACCCATTGCTATGTCGCATTTTGGTAGCTGTCTGTAGTTTGCAATACCTTCACTACGTAATGAATTTTCCAAAGATGCCCTGCTTATCTTTGCAATACGTATCTTTGTTAAATAACCTTTTCTTCAATAGCCCAGTCTGCCCATGCTTAAGCTTCTCACAAACTAGACAGTCCGATATAACACTTATCCAGACGTGGCGGATATCCTTTTGTATGCGCTCTTAGTGTGCATCTACATCATCGATGCTCTCTTACCCTACAATAGAACGTTATTCCAGCCAGCCGGGTGAGACTTGCTATCAGGGTAGATCCTTGCTTTTGCGGATGTAGTCACGCCACTTAGCTTTAATTAATACGTTAGACATGTTGCAGTATGTAACGGACAGAGTGTTGTTAGGAAGGCCCTGGAACAGGTTGTCCGGGTTAAAGTTTTCGAGGGATAGAGCTAATTTCGTGTCGACAGAACTTTTGTCTGCGTCTCGGAAAAGCTAAATTGATTGGCTTTGGATTGCAACTGGAAAAAAAATAAACAAACCTCTGGCTTTAGAATTTGCTTAATCTTGATAGAATAAGCAAGCCCAAGGTAGGCGAATTTGCTTGCCTTTTGTGTTTTCGGCAGCTAATCCTTTTCATACCCTAACCGATGTGTGATTGAGAAAAGCTGGAGTCGTGCTCATTTCTTCTAATTAAATGTATTACAGAGGGTCACTTGAGATGCCTGCGTATTGAAATTTATATAAGTCACAACAGAAGGGTACTATATTAGCTGCTAGTTTGTATAATATAAGCTTTCTTGCCCAACATTAAAGTAGGTCTAAAGGTCGCTAAAGTAACCGCATTCTAAGCTAATGCGATGACGAAAATAAATTGCTGTTGTGCGAGTTTTGAAGAAGGGCCTGGTGCGGCAGATCGTCGGGAATTTTGCGTGACTACTGAAATTTCGGCCGTAGCCCCCCACTGTGGCAAATAGCAGACAATATCAGCCCTATAGTGTAGCAACACTATACGTACGTTGTAGTCTTCTTGACGCCTTCATTTTTCATTATCAACAAGATGACCGACGGACAAAGAAAGAGGAAATTCCACGAGAGAAGCAGAACAGGTTGCACGACATGTAAGCAACGACGTGTTCGCTGTGATGAGGAGCGGCCCCAGTGGTGAGACATCTCTTAATTTATCTGATTACGTGTTCTTTCAAGGTTAAGACTAATCTCACCTGCAGTCGCAACTGCTTTCGCACATCCCATGTATGCGTTTACGAGTCAGCTAAGCCCCCTCTGCGTGAAAGAGCCTCATTGAGACGACCGGGTGAACAATCACCGTGGTCGATTGATAAGGAACCTTCGCCAGTAGCAGTGGCTGCAGTTGAATCCCCAGCATCAAGTACCACTTCTCTTTCGATAAAAACATTGAGCTCGCTGCATAATTTCGCCATCGAAATGCCACTGGAGTCTAAAAATCTTCTCAACTATTGTACGCAGTAAACTCAACCGAACCTCACTCCCTACTGTCAACGTGCTTCTGACTTTCTCAAGTCGCCTCTCTTCCGAGTCCAATATCAACAAGTCCCTCGAGTACTGGGTGCGTTATATAATAATACCTTTACTAGCATCGCCAGCTCGAGACTCACATGGTCATCAGTATTAGATCGGCGATCAACGACCCGTGCGGCCTTCGCAATATCCTTATAATCGCAGCATTTCAATACGCCTGGAAATATGGTGGTCTTGGCATCTTTGAGCAAACCTTTCTATACCACAAATACCAAACAGTGGTTCTCGTCAATACTCATCTCCGCCCTTCTCAGTTTGTCCCATTCTGCGCCGAACATATTAACACCCTTTGCTTTTCCGAGGTTTGTACAGTCTCATGATCCCATATATTCTATTCCGGTCTGGTCTGACTTCGGTGATGAAGTTTGCTTTTGGAAACTTCAATGCTGCTGAAATTCATGTCAAGGGTATGCTGCTGTATCTGGAGACTCGATTTCTTGAGTCTCAGGACCAGCATCACTCGGTTGCAGATGAACTTTGTGATCGGTACTTTATTCTGTGAGTGTATCTAAAGACAAAAACTCACGGCTGTTCTGACCTCTTGTGTTCTAGCGCCTATAGTATGGCTCAAGGTGTAAAAGGTCGTGTCAACGAGTACCTAGCATCACCCGCAGGGCCACGCCTCGCCTGTCGATCAAGCCCAAGCTCCCAAGAACTAGAACGGCTTGTGCCCAAGTTGTATTCACATGAGGCCGGCGGACCTAAGCTATGTTTCGATACGTTGATTCTCCTCCCCAGCTTTTTTAGTTCCTCCGGGTCAATCCAAAGGCTCAACCCGGTGGATGCTGTTTCCATCCTTGATGGTATTAGAGAAATCACTTCTCTGTTTGATGTGCGCAAGTCACCTCAGTCTGCTGATCAAGATGACAAATCGCCTTATAAGCAATGGATTCAAGGCGGCCCGGTTTCAGGCGGTCCCTCCAGGCTCTTCGAGGCCATCGTCAACGCTCATATCGCGTCAACATTGCCGATGCCCGATGGGGCCCGGCCAGATTTCCAGACTTCATGGATTGGTATTATAGTCGTCTTAGGTATGTACCAAATCAGCGTACTCGGTGTTTGGAATTCTGGGCTGCCTGCAGAAGATCGATTGCTTCACTACATACTTCGGTCTAGTCATAGAGACCTATCGAAATGCTTTTCGCACTCAATGTCAAATAACTCCAAGGCCCAAGAGTTTTGGTTTTGGAAGCTGTTTGTGACGGCCCTTCATCTAGCCCATGCCAGAACGAATAGTTATTATGCATGGATGGACGACTTGGATGTGAAATTGCTAGGCTCCATTCGAGAGTGGGCTGATCTAACAAAGACTCGAGTATGGAAGGACGCAAGAGGGAAGTTGATCGGAATAGTTTGGCCAATGGCCTTTGATAGAGAGGGTCTAGCAGAGGCACTGTGGAATAAGGCAATAGGGCTTTAATGATATGGACGATGAGGGGGGAGTTCTTGAAGCTCGAGTCGTAGCTGCTGGTTCGGACAATGTGGCTTTACCTTGCCTAACGGCAGAGATGACAGAGGGTGCATGGCGGGCGGGAGCGACTCGGTCAAATCGGCAACTTCCCTTAGACGGTCAGTCCTGTGATGACCAGCAGAACAGAAGGCGACCAAGTCAACAAGCCGTTGAGGCGACGGAGGAGCGGTGGCATGTGGTCTGGATAAGATAGAGGCGATTGGAATCGATGAACGAGCTGGGGAGGATGGCGCTACGGTGAGAGACGGCTAAGATGATACCCATTACCAATGTGGGACGCGTAAGCGACGTTGCAATGATGTTGCCAACGATGGTACTGTGAAGAATACGTTGGTAAAATGACATAAAGACGTTTACGAAGTGAGGTGACATACCCAGCCAGCCGGTGGAATGGCAGCTCATTCGATCTTCAATCTCCAAGTCATGTCCCTTCTTCAAGTTGAGGTTGGTGTTCGTCGCGATGGTGGTGGACAGTACTGAAAGTGCGGATGTCCAAACGCCCATTGATCATCAACCGTGAGCATGACGATGAGTCAAGTGTCGAGGCGATGACAATCGGGGCGAGCATCTGCATGGGCGCTGAGGATGAGGCAACACGTCATTCATGTTGGGAGCATCGGCGACGATTGAAGCGACAAGAGCAAGAGGTTATGGCGTACTGGGAGAGTATGTCGTATTGGTGATATACAGCGATGGTCAATGGCCATGTCATTCGACAAAGACCTCCAGTCAAGCCCTCAAGTTTCACGGCACGGTAAATGTTTTCGGGCCCAACAGCCACAGCTCATCCGTTCGCTAATCGTTTCATTATCTCATCGACAACTGCGCTCTTAATAACCCCCATCGCCTCCTCTCCGACCTGTCCGTCCTGCAAATACTTGACAACCCCATCAAGACATCTCATCTCCTCACGCAGATCCACCAACGCAACATCATACGTATCCTCAAAAGCTTCAGCCTTGGCCTCAACAGCTGCATGGCGACTCTCCAGGGCGTCGTATTGCTCTTGGAGCTTCGCCATGCTGTCTACCAGCTCCTTATTCTGCTGTCTCATGGTTTCCATGCTGGTGACGAGTTCCGTGTTTTGTTGCTTCAGTGTTGAGTTCTCCGCTTCGACCTGGTGGTGGGATTCTTTCATGGCACGGATTTCGGCCCACAGAAGAGTGATGTCGTCTTGTTTCGTGTCGGTAGAGGAGTCTTGTCGGGGACGTTTTCTGCTCGGCTCGATCGGGGGAGGAGGTGGTGGAAATGATGCGGCTTCGTCGTATGTCGGGGGCGCTGGTTCGGAGGGAGTGATGACTTTACCTCCAAGACCACCGTACAAACTCGCGATATCATATTGGGTGCTACGGAACGACTCAAATTTGCCGTGACTGACTGCGTCGCTGACATTTTGCAGCTGGGGGGGTGCATCACGCGCTTCAACGCAGATGGAGAGGGTGGTAGCCTTGGAAAGATCACGGATCGCGTCGACGACTGCTCCAGAGAGTTTCCTCGCTGGACATAGTGGTTCGGGGACGCCAACTTGGGCGATGATGGTTGGCGGACTGTTCAAAGTAAAGTCGAGGGATAGCACGGTGGACTGAAAGACTTCCCCGACTGCGTTGGGCAGGGTCGGGTTCTTGACAAGTTGAAGAGAATTAATAGTTGATGCGCATAATCGTACATAGACAGTTGTAAGAGCCTCCAACCCCTTGAGCTTGACGGGCACACCCAGCTCGAAAAAAGCCTCTTCCCAATTGAACCTCGCACTGACGGTGATTGCACTCGTCTTCGGATCAGGTTTCGTCAAGTATCGTATCGTGTCCTCCTCTTTCCACTTGGCAACGGCCTTCGTCGTGTGATAAAGATCGATCGTTTCGGGTCTCGTTTCGTTGGAGCAAGTCGACGACATTGTCTACGGTTAGTACATCCACCAAAAAGACTCACCTGGCCCAGCACCGTGTCCAGCAAGAACAGTTTCGACGACAGGCGAAACCACCGAGCCTCCAGCGAGCTGCGAGACTTGGTGGAACCCTTCTACAGTCCCCGGTTGTTCCAGCAAAGGAGCGAGGCTCATTCGATGGGTACAAGTCGGAATTTTATGACGGTCTGTAGCGCGAGTTACCGTCCCTTTTGGACACGAGCGGGATAAACCATGAAGACTGACGAAGTCTGGATAGGATGGTAAGAGAATGATAGAGAAGAATGACGCAAGGAATAAAGAGGGGAGAATGACACGATGCTGCTGAAGGGAGCGATGATGAGGGTATCGTGAAGATGCGACCGTGATGTTGTGGAGAAGAGGAGGAAATGGAATGGCTGGTAATTACTGTAGGGACTTGTTTGGATGGATACCATTGGCCCGTGTCAGGTACAGCTTTCAAAGGTGGGTCGTAGCAGATGAGCTGACTTTGAAGTCAAGGCATCATTTCTGTGGGCCGTCGCGGTGGGAGGCGTTGTGGCTTGATATCTGTTCCTGAACCGTTGTGGCGCTGTCACTGACCAATCATCAATCGCTACACGCTACCTCATTACCATCAGCGCCACAATCCACCAAGCGAAGGTCGAGTCCAGCATTGTAATTGACTGCCCAAAACAACCGCTCACACTGACGCCCTCTTTGACTTCCCGACCCAGAGACTTAATAAATGCCGTCAAACCTGGGAATATTATATAAAAAATTAGTGAGAAAATTTCACGCTATAAAATAACATATCTCAATTTTGTTAGATTCTATTTAATCAATACATCTATAAGTAAAGTCACTGTCGTCAAATTCAGTTGGCTGCTCTAGGGTGGGTTCCCGGATTCATTCGGGCACTAATTTTACCCAGCTCCCGTTATGAACGGTGTTCCAACTCAGTATTGACTTTCGACTCTGTTCAATTCATTCATTAGTATCATAGATTCCCCTTGCAGTCTCAAAGTTGCATTACACTGTAATTGCCGCCGAATGACACTTCTGTGTCGTTTTGAACGATCCGAGTGGGAAAGCATCACCCCAGGTAGGTGACAGAAGAGCTGTCTTTGAGCTAAAGGTTGCCAAAATAAAGTAGTCTAAGAGCGGGTCTAAACCAGCATAAAGCAACTAAACTATTTCGTCTACTCTACTCTCAGCGGTCATTTCTTCTAACACCCAACGCACCCCAAAACGCGCCAGCAGCTGAACCCTCTGTCGTCATCCTTGTCCTTCTCCACCATCGCTGCTCATGGAGCGTTTCTTTAATTATACCTACCGATTCCGGAACGTACTTCCACTAACATTCTGTCTAGCCGCTGTTCAACATGTATCCCGATAAAGCCTCCGAAACTTAATCCACGTACTAAGACCAATTAACCCCATACAAAATCGCTGTTTTTCCCAACGCCTTTCCGCTAACTTTGCAAACGGCCGCTGTGAGTTTGCAATACTCAACGTCATTTTGCTCGCATCACACAACAGCCAGTAGCTTGAATCATTCTAACGTCCATCAATCCCATCACCATCGCGCGACCTCGGATCTTCGCTGGTGCATCGTAGAATTGTCTGAGATATAAACGTAACATATTCGCTACCGACTATACCAGTTGCTCTCAATCCTTTATCAAGTCCCCGAGAAAATCGAAACCCTGTTTTTGTAGATTCCAAGTTGATGAGCCTACTTTCATCCGTGCCGCAAAGGTATGTTCTTCATTCGGGATCTCTAATAGTTGAGATTGTACGTTATGTTTCTTCAATTCCTGAACTAGAGCCTTGCTCAACGAGAAAGGCACCATAGTATCAGCTAGTCCGTGAACGATGAATGTAGGCGGAAATTGGGAGTTGATGTTCAGGATTGGATCAACTTTTTGCCAGTCTCGAGACGGAAAGATGGCATCCAAAACTTTACCATTAGCGATCTGTGTCAAGGCAAAAGCCTGTCGCGGGTCGTCGAAATTGGGACCAGTCGCACTAGCTTGACCTTCGAGGGAAACTCCACCACGAATTGGAACCGGATCTTCCTCAAAGACACGATTGAGGAATTCTGGTGTTAGATTCGAAGGCAATTTTGCAGCCACATGCGGGAGTGATGATGTCCAAAATGGGTCATCAAATGAGCAAGGCCCGTAAAAGTCCAAGATACCAGCGACTGGGCGGGGCACTCCAAAACCCTGAGAGAAGAGACCCAAATGTCAATATCGCAGTCTTGATGATTGAATTATTGGACTTACTAGTGATAAAGCCAGATGACCGCCGGATGATGTTCCGAAAGCGAAAACATGCTCAAGGTCGCATTTATGTGGATAAGTATTTTGTTGGATGGAACGCTCCAGCCCATGGTTATGTATCCAAGCAAGGAGATCTCTACAATCTTGCATTGGGCCCTCAAGCAGGTCAACCTGTGGGCAAAGCCGATGGTTAGGGACGACTACAATCCAGCCTCGATCTAGACAGTCCTGGATCTGGTCCTGATTAACCATTTCCGACGCACCAAGCATGAAAGCTCCTCCATGGATGTTGATTACTATATGGTATATTAGGCGCCAAATACGGAAAGGTGTAAGTAGATCGAGAAGACTCACAGACTGGGCATGGCGCGTGTGAGTCCAGAGGCAGGAACACGGTGGCATCAATTTCGCTACCTTGTGCGACTTTGTAAACAACCTTGAATGGAACTGGGCCAGCCATGTTATGCGCACTGTTATCTCTGGAGATACTATCGGCCGCCAATTGCTATGGTGCCTGAAAAAAGCTATTCATATGTTTCTTCATGGTCATCGTGGCAGTGGGGTTCAATGTGTTCCGAGCTACCCCGCGCACTCGGAATTCCCGAGAACCCATCGTCAACCGTTCGGACCTTGGCACGGCAAGTACCGAGCCTAACCAAATCTGTTCCTTCAGCGTACCGTCCACTGTTCCATCCCCAAGACTTTTCTGTCAAAGTCTCTACTTTCGTGGAAGGTTTATTATATGATATAATTGCTGTCCAAGACTTGTCTGTATGGTACCGTTATTCTAGACTTATTCACATATCCTCCAACATGACTATTCCTATCCACTCAACGCCGCCGCCGTCTCGCACCAGCTATGTTATCCAGCAGCTGGAGGGAGAACGTCTTTCTATACCTGGAAGCAAAGGAACATTCCGAATTCTTGCGTCAGCCAAACAGACCGATGGCCGAATGTCAGTTTTCCAAAGCGGTGCTGTTCTCTCCGACGCGCCAGGATTCCACTACCATAAAGAAGCCCACGACGTTTTCATGGTGACCAAGGGCTTCTTGAAGCTTTGGAATGGCGAACAATGCCGTATAATGGGCCCTGGAGACTTTGCCTACGTACCCCCTGTAAGTTGATTTGATTTGTGTTCTCGTCAGTCACATAGAAACTGACGATATACCAGAACATCATTCATAACCCCGAATTACTTGGCCCTCACACGGAGACACTGGGTCTAGTCGTACCTGGAGACTGGATTGACTTTTTCCGCTATGTCAGCGAACCGTTTGAAGGTATCCTGGTACCAGAGCATGATGACCGTGATCTCAAGTCCCACGTGATACCGAAAGTCATGTCGGCTCCCAAGGATTTTGACGTGCATTTTGTCAGAGATTATGATCCTCCTGCATTGGGCGAATGGGAAGGAACCGAAAATGCTTTCCCGTCTGCGGAATTGAAACCATATTTCCTTCGTGCCAACACCGGGCCTCGTTGGATGGCTGGAGGTGTCATGTCACGACCTTTCATTACGACCAAAGAGAGCGCAGGAAAATTCGCCATCTCAAGCATCGAGTCATCCAGTCTATATAGCTCCTCCTTGTTTTCAGAATACGTGGCTTTTCCGACCGTGGACCACTGCCTCTGTGTACAAGAAGGCGCTCTTCGTGTTAATCTCAAAGGTGATTCGGAATGGATAACCCTCCACGAGGGTGAGACAGTTATGATTGCGGCAGGACAAGCTTTTAAGCTCGAGTTTGGGTCGAGATACGTCCGTGTATGGTCATTTACAGATGGGCAGGGTATCGAGGAGTTGGTCCAGCAGGCGGGCGCACCTTGCCAAAGCCTCGTCCTCCCCGATGAGGCTCCTGTCCTGGATGAGTCGAAATTTGAGACAGTGGTCAAGAAGCTGGGTATTGAAAGGGGATAAGTAGATGCAGCTATAGCGTTAGAACTTGGCAGGCTCCTTAAGATGCGAACAATTGAAAACCTATATCTTCATCATAACATAAACCAACCAAGGGGAGGAAAAAAAGTTGTTATGTGATTCAATGTGGTACATCATTATCGCTCTGATTGATTCAATGAGTAAAATGGATCAAGGACGCTGTTTACAGGGCGTCCCACAGCAAAGGGTGCTAAAATTCCCCGCACTCCAGGGTTTGGGCTACTGCGGTTCGGATCCTGTGATCGGGTATTACCATTGCCAGTTCCATCGACCGGCCTAATTCTTTCCTAATTCACTCCCCAAGATCTGCCATGGTCATTCTATCCACAAAGCATTGTGTTACTTGATCTTATCGCAGAGCCCTCATCCCATCCAATCCACAACAAAGCTTGACCTCCACCAAATCATGGACACGCGACAGGAAAATGACGCGTCCGCGCCCGTTGTCAAAAGGCGGCGAAACCCGCGGGCAGTCCTCGCATGTGAGAGATGTCGCTCCAAAAAGTACAAGTGCTCAGAAGCACAACCGTGCAGTCACTGCAAGCGTATGTTATCGCCTGGTTTAGGCTGCAATGTTATCTGACAGTACATCTATGTAGGTAGCGGAGCTGAATGCAAGTATGGTAGAGGCTATCGAGTAGTAAATGACCAGGCATCGCTGGTAAGGTACGTGATTAACCCTCTCTTCGACTGTGAACTATATGCTGACACCAAGTTGAAGTGATGCCAGTAATGAGCCTGGACAACCCAACCTCCAGGTTCAACCTAGCGAACTGATTCATACACCCATCTCCCAAACTCCTATACCAGATCTAGCTGGACTTCAATCTCCAGTCTCAACTAGAACCCGGCTGCTACCAACGTCAATTAATGACGAAACACAGGCTCTAGGAGTTTCGCCTAGCGAGGAGAGTGAGATTGCCGAGGTCAATCAGCATACGAATGGCATCGAGTATCATGGCAACACTTCTTCAATGTCCTTCTTAGGCAGTCTGCAAAAACTTCGAGAGCAACGCGCGGCTCCGACAAATCCAGCGGAACGCAAAGCATTCTCACTTGTGTCAGTACTGCATAACCCGAGTTTCGTTTCAAGGCGAAATTTCACCTCCGACCTGACAGCCGCTCTCGCTGCAAACGGATTCTATTCGAAGCGTGCCAATACATTCATCGAGGGTTATTTTGGGGGTATTCACTATGTTCACCCAATAATCGACAAGGAAGATTTCTTGTCCCGCGCCGATCAACTATGGCGGGGCACCGACTGCAGTGACGCTCACTTCGTCGCACTTTACTTGAGTGTTCTGTCTTTGGGTGCCTTGACTAGGACTTGGAACGAAAGTACCTTGGATGGCCTGAACCGCTTTCAATGGAGTCGAAAATTGTTTGCTGAAGCCCAAACTATTCTGGATGAAATCCAGTTCAGCAGTAAAGTAGAGACTATACAGGCTTTCTACGTTATGGTGGGTAAATGGGTATGCATTGCGGATAAAGAGAGCTGACCCGTCTTCTGTGTTTAGGCAAAAGTATGCCAGAACGAACTCAACCCAAATCGTGAGTGCAGAGATCTTTTTACAATTCGCCATGAATAATGAACTGGGCAACGCACTGACTACATATGCAGTCGCTTATATGTATCTGGGCTGGGCAATACGTTCCTGTCTAGCTACGGGCATGAATCGTGAAACACCCAATGCAAATACAAATACTTGCATGAGTATGTCGAGAATATGGTGGTTAGTAGAACCAGACCTTTCGCTAATGTGTTCGACTTGTGCTGACACAATAGTTAATACAGGGGCATCTACTCATTGGAAATGTCAGTAACTTTCTTCCACTCCCCGGAAGCTACTTGATCATGGGCTAATCGATCATTAGTGAGATGAGTTTCCTCCTCGGTCGACCTGACACACTGGGGCAAGACGAGTACCACAATCGCGTGATGACCCCGGTCGATGATTCTGAGTATGCCATTATCTCTTCGATGGTGCAATTCGGTCGTATTATGCGCAAGGTGTCCATCGGCATCTACCACTCCCAGCTGCCAACTCCAGAGACTATTGGTCTAGCATGTGAGATAGAACGTGAGATGGATAGTTGGGTCGATGCTCTACCTCAACGACGGGGTGTCTCTTTGAGAGAACCTGATTGGCGACGGAAGCAAAGACTTGTTCTCGAACTCAGTGAGCAATAACTTTGCACTTTCTTTTCAGTTTGACTAAACCATCATAGGATATCACAATGTAAGGATGCTTCTCTTCCGGCCGTTTGTGACTTACTACGCACGAGAGCGACTCCAATCATCTGATGAGTTGATGGCGGCGGTTGAGAAATGCATATCCTCAGCCCAGAAGACCATCGAGATCGTCTATGAAGCTTATAAGGTTCACACCTACTTTCGGACATGGTAGGCCTTTCTTTCATCATTTATAAAAGGTGCACGTGCTTACACAAGAGTGCCAGGTGGTACAACACAACATACATTACCATTGCAGCTTCAGTGCTCCTCCTGTACGAGTCGCAAACGAAGCAACGTTCGACCACAAGCACGCTTGCCTTAATAGAGACGGCCATCGAGATCCTGGAGGTCATGGACGAGTCTGTTGTCGCTCGAAATGCTGCAGAGGTTATTCGACGCTTTGTGCGAGAGCTCAATACCGTCCCCAACGGAAACTCGGATGACTCTATGCCAGACACTACGGCAATGGAAAATGTCCAACAAGCTCCTACACCCGGTCCATGGAATCCTTTAGATGTGAGTCACCGTACATATCACCTGGAACTATCTCACTGACATTCATCTAGTTTGGGTTGACTGGCTTTGAATTCTTGAATTTTCCACTTGGGGAGATGGAAGCTGTCTTTGATGAGCTGTACAAGAACCTTGATCACAACGCTCAACTTGAGTAAGCATGTCCACAAGGCTACTCTGTATACTGGCTCTATTGTATGTTTCAGTCAATTCTCATGGCGTTTGCCTCCACATAAACCCTTGTTCCCGTCCAGGTATCAGTGGCCGTAGCGCCATACCGTAATCACCGGCATTTGGGGTGCGCAGGAGAGTATGGATATGGAACTTGGCTGGTTCACTGTTGGTGAGAAACACACCAGAGTGGTGGTCAAATTCAGCTATCACTACCGGGCTCTGAAGCCGATAGTAAAATGGGTCTTGATCGTCGAATCCTCCGATCCAGCAGAAGTATGTTTCATGAAACCAATGACGAATGTTACCAAGTCTGATTGCGCGGGCTTTGTCAGGAAGATAGAGGAGGTACTGCTCGAATATCTGTTCGACAATGGATTTTTGTGCGTCGTCCATGTCACAAACTTTAATTCCTTCGTAGGGGACAACACGATTGTCCCTGTATGCACCGCAGAGGTGTCTCTGGTCGTCATGATTCCATCGTCCTTCAGGCATCGCTTTGTCGTGCATATCCTTGTAGATCTGGGCCTGGCTTTGTTGTCCCGTGCTGAGACTTTGCATCAGTTGCAAGCCTAACCTTTCTTCGACGTCCAGAATTCTCGTTCCTTTGTACGGTCCATCGTCGATTAAATTCGGCTCTGCCCCTGTGAACCAAGGCGATATTACCATCTGACTCTTGTATAAGAAGACATTAAGACAAAGATGGTGTCCATAAAACGAGAAGCCCCATGGTTGATTTGTTAGAGGCCTTCCAAAAAGCACGAAGTTGTAGGAGAATTCGTTCATTATCGTAGGAGACTCGACTAAGTCGCCAAGGAAGCCGTTAATGCGCATTGCGGCGACTGCCTTTTCGTACCCTTGGGCAGACAAGGTTGCTTTCAAAAGCCCCATCACACGATCACGAAGGGTTTTACTGACTTCATCCAATCGAATACCTTTATCACTGAGTAGGAATTCCGGATTTGACCATGTTCGCCACTCGGGTGAATCAATGTGGTGAATCATTCGCGAAATCTGCTCTTTGGTGGATGCCTCAATGACAGCGTTGGCCGCATTTGTTATATCGAGAATAGGGACTTCTTCATCTTGCAGGTTGAAGAGTCCAGGTTGAACATGACCTATCGTCTGTTTAGATCATTGAAACATCCATTGCGTTGCATAGCTGATGCTTACCATCGTTGGTAATTCCTTTGAATGGCTCCTCCAGTAGACTCATCCAATGTTTATATAGTCCATGGAGCCAAGGTGGGTTTCCATCATCGAGAAAGGCTTGTGCGTATTCGTGTGCAGTCTGGTTTTTCATGGTATTGAACCTCGGCGTAGTGAGGTCTGGGAGAAATTGGCGGTAGGCCGCAGCATCTTTGCCATCTTGTGATGTCATGAGTGCCTGGAAAGGAAATTTTTAACTTGAAATGGGCACTGAACAATGCTTTGACCAAACGTAAATGTATCGCTGAAAAGGGCTATGGTTGAACACATCGACTTGAGAGATGGCAGCAACCCCAAAGTCAAGGCCACGACGATTATGTACTCACTAGTGCCATTCGAGATTGTGGTCTTGATTGACTTCCCAAGTGGTATGCTTGCTGTGGTGGAGCAAGAACTATCGGGCCGAACCCCGGCAATTCCAAAGCCGACATGTTGCTTCCGAGTCGGCGGGGAACGCCGGGTTCGGAAACAAAGCGACTCTCGAGTAGTGTGGTAAGATTAGGGCAAGGAAAGCATGGGAACAAGAGGGTATCACTAGATGAGAGTATGCCTGAATGAGGTTTATCGTTGTAGAGGAAACAGATTGATTACCTCTATATTAAGCTGCAGCCTTCTGTTGGTGAATCTGCCTGTATCCTTTTAGTCATACTTATTCAAGTAGACCTACTATGGCATTCCCCCAATTTTCACGTATGTGTTGTTTCACGCGGCCATCAAATCATACTAAAACCGTTCACAGGCCTGGTGCGCTTTGTTCCGACTGCAGACCCTACCAAAGTTCTCATTGGTCAGCCGCAAAAAGATGATATCGACGTTGGCATGGCGCTCTACCAGAACCATGAGGTAAAGGTATACGTCTTCTCCGGTCGTTCTGTCTTGGACCCGGGGCAAAAGACGGGAGATACAGCGATTGTCAGCCGTCTTCTTTCGCCCTTGGCCAGCAGTGAGGTCGGCACAATCCGGTGTATCGGGCTCAACGTGAGATAAGTCTTTACTACAACCATTGTGCGCCTGACTAACTAGATAAAGTATAAGAATCATGCCGCCGAAGTTGGCTTAGATCTACCCACCCTTCCCACTGTTTTTCTGTTAGTACAGTCGACGACGAGCACATCGTGACAGCAAACTAACTGATACTATAAGAAAGCCCAGTACCTCAATTGGGGATCCTTGGCCTTCTGTCACCCCTCTACCCAAACTGACACAAGTAGATGACTGCGGTGACTACGAAGCCGAGCTAGCGGTGGTTATAGGCAAGTCGGCCAAGAACGTGTCCAAGGATGAAGCAATGGATTACATTCTGGGCTATACAGCAGCCAACGATGTATCCAGCCGCACCAGCCAGTTCGCGCAGTCTCAATGGTGTTTCTCCAAAGGCTTTGATGGATCATGTCCACTAGGACCGGCTCTGGTCTCCAAAGAGATTGTGCCCGATCCTTCAAAGTTTCGCATGCGTGGTCTGAAAGGCGCTCAAGTCTTACAAGACAGCTATATTGAGTAAGTTAAAATCTTCTGGGTTGACAAATCTGCTTTCCGTGAGAAGAGTCCTGACCTCTCGAACAGTGATCTTATCTTTGATATACCCACCCTCGTGAGTTTCTTATCACAAGGTACAACACTCCCGCCTGGGACTGTAATTCTTACTGGTACACCTGCTGGAGTGGGAGTCGGTCGCAAGCCCAAAGTTACAATTAGCGACGGTGATGAGTTTTCTGTTGAAATACTGCCTTATATTGGTACACTGGTAAACAAGTTTGAAAACGAATCCATGCCGGAGCAGGACCTGGAAAACTAGTTAAGTGAAAATAAAAATCACAGGCTGTAGATCTATAACTAGGTGTGTTCCTTGTGCTACGGTGATAGGGCGAGTGATATTGGTTCTAAAAGGAATATAACACGGTAGATCATCTTCTACGCAGTAGACATACATGTAATGCCGCCACGAAACCGTATCGTGACTTAACATTAACAGTTTGAGGTAAAGCAACCATATTACGCTCTACCCTCACATTCCATTAAGTAGTAACTGATCAATTAAGATGCGACTGTAATCATTGTGCTAGCATATCATGGAAGTTTATTCTTCTAAAGTCTAGAATTCCTTTTTGAGCTATCAAGCTGTATCTCCAGTGTATTTTACCCAACATCTCAGCTCTCTAGTAGTGTTGGGACTTGATCAGTGAGATATTCAACGATAGCTTCGGGACCCTTCGCCACCTGAAGGCCGTAGGGAATTGCGTGGAACTTGATATCGGGAATAATGGCTCTAGCAATTGCTTCGATTTCCTGGCTCTGCTCTGGTGTCCACATAGATGCAGTGAACTTCAAAATGTGAGTACGCTAAGCTGCATTCTTACAATGAAATCGTGACTTACCAAGACATCAGGACGATGTTGCTTGATTAAGGGTTCAACGTCTTCGACTCCTGAACCCAACGCAATTAGCCTTTCCTCTTTGCCAGAAGTTCATCACGATACGAGAGACTTTTTAAAGCGATCTAACCACGGGAGAGACTTACTTTCTGAATTAACGACATATTCAATACTGTAGCTTTCTTTGAGGTTCTCTACCATGGCGCCAATGACGCGCTTGGCTCGCTCTGGTGCTGTGTTGACGGTCATGAGCCGGAAAGGACCTTGAGGACTCATTGTAAAGTTGGAAAGTTGGTAGCCGATGTGATGCGATGAAAGTGCTATGCTGCAAACAGACAGCGGTTGATTCTCGATGTAGAATGTTTGGTATTTCTCCTTCGCCTTCCTTGTATGCTGCTGGATGGCGCTTGACCTCATTTAGTTAGAATCCAAAAGTCGAGTAAAGAAGCCGAAATTGGGGTTTCTGTCCGTGCCATCCGGAATCGCAGTTGCGGAGTCGGCTACAGGGGGCTCGGATTTACCGGACAAGAATAGCCGATGTTGGTGTTGGGAAGTCCGAGCTCGGAACATAGCCAGATCCACGCCCGAGTGGGCAAGTCTGATGTAGGGTAGATCCTGGAATCCCGACCGAACCACCTGCTCTATACAGAAGAAGTATGCCAACACGTACTGATATACACCTACTACGCTGACAGTCGCGACTCTGAGCATCTCGTACGGCAACCAGCACAACCTTTGCATACTAGAGTTCTTCATACGACTTACTATCATGAACGATCACGGACATTCTAGTCTTGACCACAGCAAAAGCCCTGTGTCGCTCGACATCATCATTGTGGGTGCTGGGTTGAGTGGTCTTGCGTCGGCTGTCTCGTGCTCATTATCGGGGCATAAGGTCACCATCTTTGAATCTGCGACTGCGCTCCAAGAGGTAAGTCATAGAAGCTGAGCCATGACCAGCGGATTTTTAATATTTCACAAGGTTGGCGCAGGACTACAAATTACACCCAACTCATCTCGTCTACTGCGCCGATGGAAGTTATCTGAGAAATTCTGGGATTCAGTCGCCGAGCCCACTCGTCTAGCTGTTCATCGCTATTCGGGCCAAATTCTGGCTTTCGAAGAAGATTTTGACAAAAACATTCGAGAGAAGTACGGAGCTCCCTTTGTTGATGCGCACCGAGTGGATCTTCAATCTGCGTTATTGGAGAGGGCGCAGCAACTCGGTGCCAAGCTCAAGTTATCGCAGAAAGTTACAAACATCAACTTCGACATTCCAGAAATCACCACGCAAAGTGGAACCAAGGCAAGGGCTGATCTAATTATCGCTGCCGATGGCTTGTGGTCTCGTTGTCGTGGTGCCTTCCTTACTACTACTAAAGATGGGCCCAAGCCTACAGGTGATCTTGCCTACCGCGTTGTTCTAAAGTTGGAGGACATCAAAGATCCCGAGTTGATTGACTGGGTCCGTAACAGCGCATGTCATTTCTGGATCGGTCCTGGTGCACATGCCGTGGGGTATTCCCTCCGAGGCGGAAATATGTATAATATTGTTCTCCTTGTGCCTGATGACCTACCTCAAGGTGTCAGTAGGCTTCCCGGATCTGTGGACCAGATGAAAGCGCTGTTTCAAGGCTGGGATCCAATACTACTTCGCTTCCTTGATCTCGTTACTGAGGTTAACCGATGGAAGTTGATGCATCGTAAGACTCACGTCCTGCGCCTGTACGATTGTTTTAATCTAACTGAGATCGGCAGATGACGAGATGGAGCATTGGGTAAGCCCGCAATCGAATTTGGTCTTCGTGTAAGTCTTACATATCTCCAGGAACATATCAACATGGTGTTCTAACATGATCTAGTGGGGATGCATGCCATCCTATGCTTCCATATTTAGCCCAAGGTGCAAACTCAGCAATCGAGGACGGTGCTGTGCTTGGACTTTTGCTAGGCGCTGTGGAGTCGCAGAGGGATATACCAAGAATGTTGAAACTCTATGAGCAATTGCGGAAGAGTCGCGGAGAAGCTATCGTGCGGGAAACGTTCAAGCAGGTAAGAAAAAGGCTCCGTTTTATCCTGTCTTGAATCTCACTTAGTAGCATGCTGACACATCGTTTTTCGCACAGAGAGAATCGTTCCATATGCTTGATGGACCAGACCAGGAGAAAAGAGATGAGATTTTCCTGTCCCAGCTCGGGAAAAAAGAATTGAAGGCACCCTTTCCAAGTCGATGGACATGTCCTGAGGTCCAGCCATGGTTGTATGGCTATGATGCGTATCAGGAAGTACACGATGCGCTCGTCAGAGAACACGTTAATACTCCTTGCGCTACAGTAGGCCGTAGCTCTACCGTGGCTTCAACAAACTGGATAGCGCGTTTCCTTTCGAAACTCCATCATTGGTTGTGGACAATATTGAAAGGGAGGTAAGACGAAAGACAGACTCACAAGAGGCACAAAGGTCGCAGTCTAGAGAGGGACAAAGGTCATTACAGTATTTTCAACATCCTCCGTGCAGTATCACTTGAACTACACTCTTGGGCAAAAGCTCATTTCCTTTATTTGACGTCTACCTATCATTGACTCTTAACAAATGACTGTATTTCCGGGGACTCTTTTTGCCAAAAGCAGAATTAATAAAAGAAAAAAACAAAGAGGAAAAGATTAGCTATAGTGCCCAATAGTGCCCTGTTTTACTTGAGTATCCTTACATGTATAATGTAGATAGCCCAGGATGACGGCGTTCAGTTATCCTGTCATCGACATGGACCTGGGCGCTTGTGTTTTACTGTAGAGCATAAGTTGGAACAAATGATAATGTTTCCATTCAAGATAAATAACATCTGCAGATCGCTATAGCTTATTCCATGAAAAGCTGTCACTAATGGTAAATCTTGCCTCCTGATCGGCCACGACAACTCCATACACACCTGCCTCGAGTCTCCAAGTCCTCTCTTGATCATCCCAATAGCTGCAGGCCATGTCCAAGTCCATATGCACCTCAACCTGTCGGCTCTCACCAGGCTCGAGAAAAACTTTTGTGAATCCCTTGAGTTCTTGTTCTGGTCTCCATACCTTCGTTGTTTCACATGGCTTGACAAAAACGTGGATAACCTCTTTTCCACACACTGTGCCTGTGTTTTGGACGTCCAAAACACATTTGAGCTTCCGGGGCTCAGATGTCTCATCCACGAAAGCATTCAGGTTGCTATGGCTAAATGCTGTGTACGACAAGCCATATCCGAAGCCCCACCTGACTCGATCCTTGCAGTCTGGAGCACGGTAGCCAACTGCAACGCCCTCAGCGTATCTAAGACATGGATCTCCATCTCCTGACTTCTGGGCAGGGAAGTTCCCATAACTGGGGTAATCTTGCAAGGTCTTGAACCACGTCGTCGCAAGCCGTCCGCTGGGACTGACATCACCCAAGAGGAGCTCAACAGTCGCAGCCGCACCTTCTTGACCAGGAAAATGAGCAAGAAGAACAGCATCCACACTGTCGACGAAAGCACTGACATCAATAGGATTTCCGCAGTGCATGACCAGGATCGTCTTCTTTGCAACTGCCGCTACTGCCTTGATCAGCTTCGCCTGGTTCTCCGGCATGCGGATATCTTCCAGGTCGAAACCTTCCGATTCGTACTGATCATTCCTCCCGGCGTAGATAATAGTCTCGTCGGCAGATCGCGCGATCTCAACAGCCTCCGCGATGGTATCATCTTCGGACGAATATTCCTCGAAACACAAGGTCGCAGCATATGGAGTAGGCTCACCTATCTGCATTTTCGTAGGGCCCGCCATGTGCAAATGAATGTCGTAAGTAACCCCGGCATCCAGAGAGACTTCAACCCGAGATTCCAACAAGACATGGTTGAATATGAATTGCTCGGTTGTGACATTCGCTTCTTGGCCTGAGAGCACTTGACGGCCATTGAGAGACAAAGAGAATGCACCTGTACATCTGACGGCCAATGTGTGACTACCAGAGGTTTCTGGTTTTAGCCTGGTCAGCATCTCGAGGTGCGAACCAACAGGCCTCAGCCCCTTCTTGTCAAAATCACCGAGCATCCAAACATTGGCTTCCTCCTGGAACTCCTCAAGCACCGGTTTGGGGTCCCCCGCGTTATAGTATCTAACGAGAACACCAGGCTTTTCTCCAGGCGATGTGAGCTTCTCGCGTGGAGCAATAGGGATTATCCTTCGAGTTCGCACGCCCGGAGAATATTGCACCATACCGGGTAATCTCTTCGTCAGGATATCCAAAGGGGAGTGTCGGTATTGGGGTATAGACGACGCGCTGCCACCTCCGGTAATCACGGGGTCGGAAGCATATTGGCCAATGACAGCTATGCGCGAAGACTGCTCTGCCTTTACCGGCAAGGCATTATTCGCATTCTTCAGAAGGACCATTCCGCTCGTTGCGACTTCTCGAGCAAGTTTGTTCGTCTCCTCGTCCACCTCAGACCGTTCGGCGGTATACTCAAGAGCAGCTCGGGTCCGATTGCGAAGTTCCAGAGCTCTCAAGGCCAAAGTGTCAATCTCAGCCTCTGTAACGGATCCTGATTTCACTGCTGCCAGGAGTTTGTCTCCTCTGAAAACAGGAAAAGGCATCTCGATGTCCAGGCCGGCCTTGACTGGCTCAGCTGTCGCGTGAGTGCCGAACCAATCCGACATAGTAAGGCCTTTGAACTTCCATTCGTCTCGCAAGACGCGTTGTGTCAAAGAAGAGTTCTGGCTACAGAAATTTCCATCAACCTTGTTGTATCTTCTCCTGGTCAGTCCAAGATCAATCTCATTCACTAGTGGTTCACTCACGCAGTCATGATCCCCTCAGGATCAGATGAACGCAATAGATGCTGCCATGCGGCAAGATAAACCTCTCGCAGCGCACGGCTATCCACTGATTCTTGCACATCATAGTATCGTCGCAAGGTCTCCGAGTCGTTGCACACGAAATGTTTCGGGCAGGATCCAACACCCAAATACTGGACGCCGTTAACAAGCGCGGCAGCCAGTTGTCCGGAGAGCAGTGGGTCCTCACTAAAACACTCAAAGTTTCTGCCAGCTCGAGGGTCTCTGTGGATGTTGATGGTTGGCCCAAGGACAACTTGGGCTCCTTTCATTCGCGCTTGTTTGGCAAGATGCGTACCAACACGGAACATCAGTTCGGAATCCCATGTTGATCCATAACAGGTTGTGTTGGGGAAGGACGCGGTTGTGAGGTTCGCTTCAATGCCCGAAGGTCGAATGCCAGAGGTCGAGTCAGCTACCTATCTTGTCGTCAATATTGCAAAGCAGTCGTTTAAGATTGATGACTTACCCTGATTGGCGGGATGTTCAGTCTTGAAACACCAGCAATCGTAGAAAAGTCTTGACCTGACAAGAGCGTGATCTTTTCTCGGAGTGTGAGTTTAGAGAGTAAGGAGCAGAAGTCATCATCGGTCGATGGTAGGGAACCCATGTTGAGGTTAAGATTAATCGCTTTAGCGGTTATTGAAGATCTTGGGGTATTGTAATTGTTGAAACGCGGTGAAGTAAATTGATGCTGCCTTTTGTTATAGATCGTGGTTAATTGTCTATTCTTGCTTACACACGTATCCGAGCTCATAGAGTTCCCCAACCGCAAGTCTCCGAGATAAAATGATTCCCACAGTCGAAGGTTACGTTAACAAAGTACAATCGGAACATCCGAGCTCGGGCCGGAACAGACATCCCGAGCACACACAACTCGGCTTATCTCAACCCGAAATCCCAGCCTCGGCTGATTTAAAGGCCCGGCACATAGCGATTGTCATCGTCCTGGGCAATGTGGTTCGTTATGCCAATATTCATGTCTCGGTGCATGCGATGTTTGAGAGGAGCTGGTCATGTCTAATCGCACCTTGATAGCCAATGACACAACAAGTTTTGTGGCCCGGATGAACGATGTCAATAGCCGTTTCATCAATGTTTACTCGGATGCGTTGTCATTTCTATGGGAGGGCAAGTCTTGAACGTATTTTCTAGGTGTGCGTGTGACCCAGGGTATTTGCGTTAGCTCATCAGACAGGGTCATGACGGTAAATCCCCATGGGGAAGATGAGGTGCGGAAAATCTGGGGTCGGAAATGCCGACGGCATAGGCCCAAGGTTCTTTTTTTAATCAACATGGAAGAATTAAACATCATATAAAGTAAAGCGAGCCTGGGAATGTTGGAGCTTCGAACGTTCAAGGCGACACATATTGCAAGACTGACTGCTTGTTTTTCTCTACAAGCAGAATCCAATACTTTTTATTTTACCTCTACCCTGGGACCTTCGATATGGCCCGCGATAATGATGAGATCCTTGATGGGAAATCTGGAGCAGTCCACGACGAGCATATCGTAATCCAGGAAGACTCAGAGACAACCTGGGAATGCCTCAAAGCCAACCCAAAGATTGTCCTGTGGACACTGTGGGCTAATAGTTCGTAATACCGTTCCTTTTCTTTCTGCACTTTCCCTTTGGACGTAAAAGACTTATCATCTTTACAGTTGGCCCTTTGATGGTGGGATACGAGAACCTGGCGATGTCGGTTTGCTTAGCTATGCCCGCGTTCCAGTAAGTAGTACACGCTGATTTTATCATCTTCTATGCATTGTGATACTGATGGGTCTCTTGGCAGGATGAGGTTTTCTGTCAATGTTAATGGCGAACTCATTATTCCAGCCTACTGGCAGTCTCTTTGGAGCTCGCTGTACAATGTCACAACTATGCTTGGCTCTGTTTCGGCAGGCTACTGTCAAGACCGATTCGGCCGGCGATCTGTGTTTCTTGCTTCGATCATTATCGCGGTAGCTGGCATTGCACTCACATTTGTCTCAAAAACTCCAGCGGAGTTCCTTGGTGGCAAAATGACTTCCGGTTTCGCGATGGGTCTCATCCTAGCTGGTTCTCAGACTTGGGTTTCCGAAATCGCACCATTGCCTCTGCGAGGTATTGCGCTGTCGACATATGCAATTATGTTGGTGAGTGGTTTTGCACTAGACTCACTGGCTTCGTACTCACCTAACCGCTATCAACATACAGAACCTCGGACTCTTGCTTGCAATCTCAGCAACCTTCAGTCGAATCTCTATTATGAACGATTGGGCTTTCCGTGTTGTGTTCGCTGCGGCCTGGATTTTCCCTGGACTACTTGCGCTAGGACTACCTTTTATGCCTGAGTCACCGTATTGGTTGACTTTGAAGGACAAACATGATCGAGCACGACACGCTCTGGTTCGCCTTTCATCGAATGAGGACGCAATTGATGCCCGATTGGTCCAGATACAGCACTCCATCGAAACCGAACGTCGACTTGCAGTCCAGAAGACATCGTATACTGAACTATTCCGTGGCACCAATTTGCGACGTACAGTCATAGTGCTTATCTGCATGTATATGCCCCAGATCGTTGGCACTGTTCTCTCCTCCAATGCGCCATATTTTCTCAACCAAACTGGAATGGACAACCATACCACAGTCATGCTCCTGCAGATTGCTGTCAGCTGCGGTGTCGTCTCTGCGGTCTTGAACGTGTTCGCCATGTCGAAGTTCAATTATCGGACACTGATGTTCTTTGGAGTCAGTATCTGCCTCGCTATGTACTTAGCTATGGGCATTGCCGGCACCATGACACGTACACCAGCAACACTCACCGTCATTGGCATTGCAGTTGCGTTTCCCAGTATCTCTTACGGACCTGCAGTTGGAGCATCCATGAGTGTTGCCGGAGAGGTGTCCTCTATCAACCTCCGTGCCAAATCTCTAGCATTGGGCCAAGCCTTTTCATCTATTGTGTCGACTATCTGGCAAATCATCCTGCCATACCTCTTCAATAAAGACCAGGCTAACATGGGAGGGAACATCGGCTGGATATTCTTTGGCATGGCAGCTATCTATTTTGTGGTGCTCTATTTTGATGTGCCAAATACGAAGGGTCACACTTATGAACAGTTAGATATTATGTTCGAGAAGAAGGTTCCCGCGAGGCAATTTTCCTCTTACGTTATTGAGGGCACAAGTGACCTCGAGGCATCTCCTTCGCTGGCTTGAACCCGAATTAGCCCAGCTGGTAGATAGGGAGGTGCTCTTCACCAGCCCCAAGAACTATAATTTAATTGAGCTATGTCCCAACCAGATATGTCGCGAACATAACAATCTAAAAACAAGGGAACAGAGCTTAAAGTCGACTTCTAACCGGCGTCGTCTCATGTTCAATAGATTCTCACCTAACAGAACACTAGATGCGCGCCAGTGACCACTTTGATTCGGTTTGAGAGGTCATACCATCAAGTCTCTGAACTTGACACTGTAATTCCTGTAAACCCTTGCTCTTGCTAATACCAGAGTCCTTTCCATATGTTACCCTCCATTCAGGCAGTCGATGTTACACAGGAGAGGACTCTTCTTGGGATCCTCTAGCCAGCATCTTTTACGCTTAACCTTCCTGTGGACCGTTGCCGCCTGGGTGTTGTGGCACTGTCACAGACTAATCGCTACACGCTACTACCTATAGCAATTGAGCTTTAGGTTAACTGTTGCAGGAAATTCTGATCAATACGTTAAGTGGTAATGCATTTTGTTAGCTATAATACACCCTTACCCAGTTTTAACTCCCAAATTCCATTCTATCATTACCCAATGTTAACGGCTTCCAAGTAGGTTAGCGCAGAGCCTAAATTCAATCTGCCTCTTGCGAAAGTCGAGTCAGCTGCCTGAAGAGTGGGACATTCAAAAGAACTCCAGCAAAGGTCGTAGTGTTATTGATTGTTAGAGGTCATAATCTCATCATGACATGAAGAGCGGGGTAAAGAACCGATCCTAGCAAAACTCAGAAGAGGGAACTCGATTTCCAAGATAAGTCGGGCATCATGCCTCCATTTGCTGGCTAGTAATCATAATAAAAGCCAAGACTTACCATCTACTACTGAACCTTGAGAGACAGATCAGAAGGCATGACAGAGTAGCTCTCCAGAGTATATCCTTAAAGATCTTCAGTCCCTATTAAGTGATAAGCAACGTGTATAAGACTACCTTACTTGAAGCTATAGTGAGAGACCTCTCGGAGATAAACGTAATACATGATCAGAAGAGAAGAGTAGAAAAAAAACCTCTTGAAGTTCCCTGATCATCCTGCAATTGGCACCCAACGTCCTTGTTCGTCAATCTCAAGCTTGTGCGAGTCACTCATATGCCTTTTGAAGTTGTCCTTCCTACTGTTTGAGATAGCCTTGGGACAAATAGAACAATGTAAATATTCGCCAGAGATACCCAAAATCGCCGCAAGAGAGGGGTGATAAACTCGAACATGCCGTTCCATGTCCCCTTGCTCCGCCGTTCTTTCTTCGCAAAGTGGACATATAACCGGCGTATAGTGATTGCGAGCGTGTTTCCTATGTTGTCAACCTGCGTTCGTGAGAGACTGATGTTGGACTCACTTCACAAGGCTTGGTAGTTTGTGTGATTTGTAAGGAGTCTTACATTCTGGATACTTACAAAAGTATCCTGTAAGTTTACTGCCATAGGCGTAATGGTGACTGGGAGGCAGCTTGTGTTCCTGAAAACGCTGTGAATTTCTTCGTCGCTTTCCATTGCGTCTACCCGACGCTCTGTTAACTGAATTGACCATACACGTGTCGTATTCATTTGGTGGGGTCTGATCATAAGGCCCAATGCCAGATAAATCTGGGCTGCTAGGCACAGCGGTTGGAGACTAATGCTCGCCGCTTTGATCAGACGGATTGATACCGTTGGGTAGAGCAGCTGCGTCAGATGATGGACGGAGCTCAAGTTCGCGTAACGATACGTACTGGGCCAGTCCGTCCCCAGCAGTCGTTGAGCAACCTTCCATCTTTTTCTTCTATGATACTTGCTAACAAGCATTCCAGGGACGCAGCGAAATTCAACTGAGGGATTATATTCTGTAAAGCGACGTCAGAGCATTGGGTAAACAAATTTAGTCCTGAAGCGGATGTAGACAAGGTGTTGTATAATTGTAAACTTACAGTGTTTTGGCTGTATGAAACTTAGATGAAATGAATTATAATAAGCAGAAAGCAAAGTACTGAGACGAGAGTGCCTTTAGATTCAGACTCGTATTTCTCCCATCCCACACAGTGAAATTGTGCTCATGCTTAATAATGCCAATATGATTGGGCTGTTGCAAGTGCGACAGGATATCAATGATGCAATTTTGTTCGTGAATACAGCTATAGGGTGTCAGCGCAAGAGCCTATTGGCCAATATGCACGAGGCATACCAACTGAGCTATGGGCATGCTGTTGTTACAACCAACAGTTCGTCGGTCGCCCAATCAGCAATTGCTTTTCAAGCCAAATTATGTCTGAGGCCTACCACGCTGCTCAGCCCCAAATTTCTGAGGCTTCTCCCAAAATGGCATGGCTTTCTTATGCTACTTTCATGAACGAGTCGCAACGGGATCGGTAAATATATTACACATTAGCTCCCAATACGAGTCGACAATTTGCCTTTACTACTTGCATCGACAAACATTTGCCTGCCTTGTAGAACAAGGTATCCCTAAGTATGGGTGAGTATCTAGCGAAGTGATTATCGCAGTACGTTGGCTTATTGTCAGAATCGCAAGGAATTCAGCGATCGCTTCTCGTCGCACCAGAGCATGCTGTCGTCAAACGTTTCTATCCTCCCCTTTTGTTGTTAATCGCCTTAACTTCCTTTTGTCCACGACGAAGACCAGGAGAGGACCCAGAATTCGATACTTTGACAGGCCTAGAGCCACTCTTCCGAGCATTTGTCTCAAAAATCGCATTCCTTTGTTGCACCGAGGTTGGTGGCGCAGCAATATCGGCTTGTGCTGTATTGCAGCTGCCCGATTGTGTCCAGTATGTGATTGGTTTCAACGAGCAAGGTCCAGCGAGATGCGAAAAAATCCAAGCTAGTATAACTTCTATTCTGCATATGTTCTCTGTAGTTCCGCCACCACAGAGTCCTGAGCGAGAAGGCCTTCGGATTCAGGCCCTGTATGCCTCGCTTAAGTTGTGCAAGAAACGGGTGAATGCATACATGAGGTCTCTCAAAGTCCATTTGCAAGAATGCATTCAAGCTTGCGAGCGCGAAAGCACCCAGGAAAGTAGGTCTTTTTAGTCGGTTTGCAGTTGATACGTGGAGCTGACAGGATTAAGGTGAATTGACCAAAAATGAGATGTCCCAGATCCTAGGGCTTTTGGAAGCCTGTTTTAACACATGTCACTCTGAAGAAGGTAAGTTACCCTGAATGGAGTTCCCACCTCATTCTAATTCACGCAAGTAAACCGCTTCATGATATGTGACCTGATTACTGCATTGAGTAACCTTTTCGAATCCTACATCTTTGTAGATGTCAGGCGTCGCTTAGCGCGTGAAGATAACATGATGTCAAGGAAATACTGGTCAAACTTTGTTCATGCCGCGGGCAGACTGCTTACCTATAAGCGTGCAGTGGGCCTAATGGAAACAGTCGCAACGATCTGGCCTCAGCTCTTTTCAGACATTCAAATTTGCATGATAAAATCGAGTTCACCAGTCTCTGATGTTCTTCCCACAAACCCTTGGACAGCTGCCGAGATCATGAACAGAATGTCTAGCGACGAGTCGTTATTGCATCTCTTCGCAACACAGCTAGAGTCACTTTCTGTCCACGACATAGACAGCAAGGTTTCCGAACTTTGGAGTCATGCACCTAAACCGGTGGTGCATGCGGAAGTGCTGTTGCATGATTGGCTTGAAAATACCGAGGGCGGAACCCGTCCTGAGCGATTTTTCAATCGTTGGAAATTCATCGGGTCAAGCAAACCGCCTTGCAAATTGTGCTCATACTTTTTCGATGAATACCCAACTGATGTCCAAGTTCGGCCTTCCCACCAAAATGCGTATTTTGCGTGGAGGATGCCTGATGTGTATGCGCACCAAGGCAAGAAATCAACCCATAAGCGGAAGCTTGTGATGGAAAGCATCAAGACTCGAATCAGAGCAGACGTTGTTCGAATGCTGTCTGAGAAGCTAGCCGACGGACGGCCGCATGATTCGAGTGCATATATATCCTTGTGGCGTGGCACAGCGTCAGGTCCTCGCAACAATACTGTGTCACTAGAAGAGACTGCTCAATTGCTCGAATCTTGCACGGTTGCGACAACGCAGGAACAAGGTGCCACAGACCGAGAGTCGGCTGAGGGAGTGGCGAAGGTGCTGGACGAGAACCATGAAGAGGAAATACTTTTCAGAGGGAGATCAGCTGTGCGGAAGACTGTACAGAACCGTCAAGAAGAACAATAGGGATCTCTAAACAAGACAAAGAGTCGAAACACCGACGTCAGTGACGCCATTGTTGACTTGTTTCTGCATATACATCGTCAAATATATATCCAGAACATCGGTCTCAAAATATAATGGAATCCTTTGCTCCTTTCTACAGAATCGATTGACTGGCCACTTTACGTGACGTGTTACAGAACTATCGGACAACGTCTTTCCTAGAATCTCCTTGTATGCTTCAAGACCTTCATATCTTCAGGCTTCAACACTTCCACACGCGAGCTCCGAATGTCGGGTCTGTCGAGCAGGTCCTTGAATACAGCTCCAAACTCTGTCGAACTAACCACATTGTGCCGACTCGCATCCTCGTCCAGTTCAACGCGGAAACCCAGGTACACTTCGTTGAAGCGGGTGGGCTTGTGTAGGTTCTCACGGGCAGCACCAAGGCACATGGAGTACAATGCACCCTGCATCATGGCTGCTAAAGGGTGCGTAGCTAAGTCGCCTTGGGAGCCAGTGCATATTGTGAAGGAGCTGTCATCTTGCTCACGCAAGTACGCAATTGTATCGCGATAGGCAACTAGAATTGTTAGTTCTCGGAGGTTATAGCACTTCTTGCTATAAGCAAGGTGTCGTCGCTTACAGAAATTGCCCTCAAAGGTGACGTTGAAGTTGTAGCGCAGACGGTCTGTAGTGATGCTCTCGAGAGGCTCCGTAACGTACTCTCCGCCCACTGAAAATAGATTTAGCCATGGATATAGCATATAATTCGGAAAGTTCTTTCATACCCGACGAGTAGACATGCTGGAAAGCTGGCAGCTTACCCTGCCGGACTTTGATAACCACTTCCTTAACCCCTGAGTCAGAAGTAACGTCAGCTTCCACAAAGGTGATACCTTCAGTGGTTCCAACGTTCTTGATGAGCGTGTCGGCCGAGCTCTGGTTGCGTACGATGGCTAATACGTTACGCCCCGCTTGTAGTGCTCCCTTAACAGCGGCGACTCCAATATTACCGGTCGCCCCTACAACGAGAACTGTCTGCGTTCCCATGTCAGATCTCTACTATCTGGTGCTTTTTTGTTCCTTTTTCGTCAATATTTCGCTGCATATGTTGCCTTTTTTTTCGACTTTGCTGGAACAGGACTAATTATTTATATTTAAAGACGTGAAGGTACGAACTATCAGTGAGTTTCACAACGACTTCACTAAGAGCAACAGCAGGAGCCCTTTCGGAGAATGACAAGAATGCCGGTCCAATGCCAAGATCTTCTCGGGCGGCATTATTGGACCTAAAAGTTATGTGGACCTCGGACCTCGGACATCGGAACTTACAAATGTCCGTTAATTTGTCACATATGGTTTTATCAACAACCAGATTTGTGTTATACCCCTCTTTCAGGCCCGTCAGTAGGATAATTCTATACTAAGACGTTGGTCAAGTTCATTAGTGGCTTTATTCATGGATTCTTGAATATGAACTTAAAGGGCAATTTGATATAACTAAGCAGCTAAAGACTACCAATGATGACAACACCACACGACGCAACTAATGCTTCGTAACTTACTGGTTTGAACATTCTTAGTTGAGTGTAGACTGTAATACGCCTCAGCTACTTTTATAGTTTGAATATGTTATAATTTCCATCTTAAACTACTGAGACCTGCTCTACTTATCTATTTAATACTCTAATATCACACCGGCAAGTACTGTACTATATAACATTAAGACAGAAATACCTAACTGTATTGTAATTAAGATCAAAAGTAAGTCGCGTGATGTCTTGTTAGCACACCAAAACATGACCTATCATGGTGATACTTAAGCTTACTACAAAAGCCCTGGACTAACGGACAAATCCTTATGCCGAGCGGACCATTGTACAATCCTTCTGGAAATTCTGCAGCATCGCCAATAAATAACTGATGACTAATAGCCAATTAGGATGTGTTAATTCCAGATAATAAAATGATCACGGACTTTTACGGCGGACGAGCATATAAAATGATTTGTAATATTATATTATTGCAAGAGTGGTTTTGTTGCGCGATAGGTGAGAATAAATATATAGCAGCGCTCGACGACATGAACGAGAAGACTCGAATTACAATTCATCCCTTGACGCATAACGCTATCAACATCAAAAGCAATCTACCAAAGCCATGTCTAAGACCATTGTTATTGTAGGGGTTACCGGAGCTCAGGTACGAAAATGGTCAAATCAAGCGAGAACTTTCTAACATGCCTAGGGAGGATCCGTGGCTCGAACATTCCTCCAGCTCCCCGGGTGGAGCGTCCGAGGTATCACACGGAACCCGGGAGGAGAGCCTGCGAAGCGTCTCAAGTCTGCGGGTATTGAGATCGTTCAGGGTGATCTAGACGACAAAGAGTCCTTGGTTCAGGCATTCAAGGGAGCTCATGTTATCTTCTCCAACACTGATTTTTTCACCCATCTACAGCAGGCAATGTCCCAACCCGATATAACCAAGAACCGCACGACACTCGAGTACTCCTACGATCGGGAAGTTGGCCAAGGCATCAGAATTGCAGAAGCAGCAGCTGACCCCTCAGTCATCAAGACTCTGGAGCGCTTCGTCATGTCGACACTTAGCCATGCCACTAAGTGGAGTGGTGGGAAGTACACAAACGTCTATCATTTCGACAGTAAAGCCGCAATGATCAGGGCCACTGAGGAACGTTTTCCGGAAGTAGCAGCCAGAATGAGCACTGTGACTATTGGGCACTACGTCACAGTTTGGAAGCTTTTTAACAAGCTAGCACCCAAGCTTCAGTCGGACGGTAGTTACCTGCTGTCCAGAAACACGCCGTCGGATTTCAAGATGCCATTCATCGTTCCAGAGCGGGATACAGGTAGCTTTGTCAAGGCCCTGGTTGATCTGCCACCTAACAAACATATTCTGGGCGTCTCAGAGGAGATGACCTTGCCTAAATGGGTGGAGATATGGGGGCATGTTAATGGCGTGAAAGCGGCGTACAAGGAGATTTCACGAGACGAATTGTTCGAAGGCGTTCCGGAGGACTTTGCCAACGAGATTGGGGATGGTTTCGACTACTTCCATGAGTTTGGTTTGTCTGGTGGGGATCCAGCAGTGTTACGTGCAGACCAGCTTGGGGTTAAAATCCCGCTCACCTCGATGGAGGAGTATATCCGAAGTGAAGACTGGTCTACAGTTATCCAGTAACCTAATACAAACTTCCGATCCCTTAGTCATAGGTTCTATATACGCAAGCGGAATAACAGTGCTTCAAGCTATAGTCACTATTAAACCACCCAGAATTAATAATCCTCTAGTAGAGGTAGAAATTTCAGGCATTTGAGTTTTTACAGCTTATAATAGCTCCAAAAGTCCAAAAGGCGCGAGGTGGGTCGCGTCCATAAGTAATGCAAAAGTCCAAAGCGCGCTGCTGCAAAGTCCGACCCTAACCACGATATATAAACCGCTGAAAATCCCCATGGGCCTTGAAGCACTCAATCTTGTGTTAGTCCAGTCTCATTTCATTATCGCTCCACTGCACGGATAATATTTATCCATTTACGACGCCATGCCCGCTCTTGCCGACGTCTGTGCCATGCTCTATGGCCAGGCACTCCAACGACCCTGGTTACCCAAGAAGGACCTGTCGGGAAAGACAATTATTGTCACCGGATCGAATGTTGGCATTGGTTTTGAGGTCGTCAAGCACCTGTATGTGGACACCGGCACCACACAAAATGAATGAAAATGGATAAGCTAACAAAAAAACGGGGCAGAATTAAGCTTAACATATCGACTGTGATTATTGCTTGTCGGGACACGAAAAAGGGACAGAATGCGAAAGAAGAGATTACAAAAGAGCTGGACTGCGAGGGAAAGGTCAACATCGAAGTGTGGGAGATAGATCTTCTCAGCAATAAGTCGATTCTCGCATTCGGGCAGAGAGTTCGTTCGGAGCTCCCTCGCCTCGACGCCTTCATTGCAAACGCAGGTGTTGAACTCACTCATTTCTCAATGGCTGAGGGCTTGGAGACCACACTTCAGGTAAACGTCATAGGAACTTTCCTCTCTGCCATTGGAGTGCTCCCGAAGCTCAAGGAAACCACGACAAAACATCAAACCCAAACAAACATTACCTTTGTGGGATCCATGTACCATATCATGCCACCTCCGGAGCAACTCAACTTCCCGGAAGGTGTTGATATGTTCGAGGCCCTCAGCGACAAGGGCACAGCCGATATGCCACAGAGATATGCCCTTTCGAAACTCATGATCCATCAATGCGCCCACGAGCTCGCTCGCTGCGTCCTTGAGGGGCAGAGTGACAGGACACAGCAAGTCATAGTCAACCATGTGAATCCTGGATGGTGCGAGACAAGCTTGACTCGCAATAAGCCAGAGTATCCGTTTCTTATACGCCTGATCTTTAAGTTGATTGGGTGGACAGCTGAGGAGGGCAGCCGGGTGGTGGTCTACGCTGCACTTGCAGGCAGTGAGACTCACGGACATTATATTTCCGAATCTCAGGTCAAAAAGGAATCACAATTTATGCAAAGTGAAAAGGGTCGGGAGACCCAGCGAAAGATATGGGATTCTCTGCTAAACAGGATTACCATGGAAGATCCTTTAGCACTGTCTTATATTTAGAAACGCATTCGATCCCCGAAAGGTAAGTCTAGATAGTGTTTTTATGACCGTACGTGTCCATATAGTCCGAAAAATAGATATCCTGAGCCGTGTTCTCCCAGCTATCCCAGGGTGTTGGGCAATACGCTTCTAAATCTCCATCAAACTGATAGGGAATGGGCATTTCGCTCATAATTTGGTCCAAGGAAGTAGCCAAGTCCGAATTGCATGGTGTGAATCCCGCAGCGTCGCGCTCTGTTGTCTCCGGCGCTGAAGCTGATGTCCCGGGCTTGGGACCAGGCAAAACTTGCATGGAATCCGCCTTCGCCTGCTTCCTCTGCTCCGCCAGCTTGAAGAGTCTCGCCATTGGTTTCCAAATCCCCCCCGACTTACCATCCGCTACCTCGCCCGCAAATCTTTCAAACGCTTCGACAGCAACTGGGAAGAACTCGTCAAACTCTGGTCCTGGAGGTCGTGCGCACAATTCTGCAAGCACCACTGCGAGTGCGTGCCACTTTGGCCAGCTTTTCCAGTTCCATTGAACTAGTTCAGGATCCTTTGGCGCCATATGAACCTGGAGGACACCTGCCGCGACCTCCAGTACTCTGAAGCCGTCCTCGGGCACTTTCTCGCGCACTTGGCGGTACGGCGGACGGCGTAATAGCAACTGCATTGATACTGCGATCTGCCGAGCTGCTATTTTCAATAGCCTCAGAATCGGCGCATCTGTTTGCCGGATTTGGGAATACTTTTCTTTGGTGAGCCGCTCAAAGTTTTGGACCAGGGCGAGTTTGGCGCTCCAATCTACCTGTGCATTACATGACATGGCGATGATGTTGCGATGCAGGACAACAGACTCATACAAAATTTCTGAAAACGCCATATCCAGAGGCATGGGGGAAGGGATGATAGAGGTGCACTGAGGCCAGATATCGGTGTCATTGATGATACAGGGTCGTTGGGAAAATTTCGCTCCTGACATTATAGGCAGGGTGCCGCGATCAAGAGAAGAGTAGCTGTCGAGAAGGCCTATTGCGAACAACAGGCGCCTTCTAATCTCCAAGTCGAAAGGTGAGAACTCGCCGGGGTCTTCGTCACCCAGCCGCAGAGCATCGGCGGTTCTGCATGCCAGGGCTACCATGGACCAGCTCGATACTCCAGTATCACAAGTTCTCAGTCCCATCTACGGGGATTGTTAATGGCAAGGGTAAAAAGAAGAGACCCGGGTATTACACGTACAAGGTATAGAACGAAAGCCTGAAGGACAACTATAGATGGCCGGCAAATGAAACCGGCTCTTCTAAGCAGTTCCTCCGTGGCCTGCCGGTAGCCCCGAAGCAGACTGAGTCGAGAGCTCTGAAACATGTGCTCTGACTCTGCATCGGTGATGGTACAGATAGCCAGAAAGTAGATTGCGTATCTGAGGCAGTGGATTGTGACCTGTGAACCGACATCATGTTGCCGATTATATGAATTCTCCAGATCTGGGAGAGCTGTCGGCCAGTGCAGGACCCTGTATATACAACCTACGCGTTGAACATATAGGTCCAGCAGAGCATCGTGCATTTTCTTGGAAGGATAAATAGAAAGATGTGATGGTTCGTGTCCCAATAATATCCCCTCTGGGCCGAGTTGTATGTCCGATGCCTCAAGCGGTGTGGCATCGGGCTCATCAGGATCCTCATCCACAACTTGCAAGATACCGCGTAATCCTTTGACCTTGAGCCGCTCAGCTTCTGTGTTCGTTACACTGACTGGAAGGGTTACCTTACCTCCTCATTCAGCGACTTCCAGAAGTCATGAGCCACGACATTGGTTGGCGTCGCTTCTAGTGGACTCAAGGGTGTCGACTGGGTTACCGGGGGCCGGGAAGCCAACTATCACGATTGTATCGGCAGGAAAGGCATGTATATCAATCAATCAAGACTCACCTCTATTCGGTAGGTCTCAACAAGACTCTCTAGGCGGGTGACGCGTTGCTCAAGTTGAGGAGGCCCAGCAGACCTTTGGCCACTCCGCCCTCGTGGGAGCCTGAGGCGCTGGACAGCATTGCAGTTGAGACCAGCATCTTGGCAAGGTGAGCATGGTAATTTCTTGTCGCAGCGACGTTTCCTCCGCTTGCATTCCTCACATCTAAGCCGCGGGACCGAGTCCATCTATCCGTCGTAATTGCTGTTTTATGTGGAAGTTTCTGCTGGCATATGTTCTACTCTGTCGTAAGCGTCATTGTGGCCTTGAAAGACCCCTAATTTTCACTAGTAGGCACAATTGCTTAGTTATCATTTCTGCTCAGTTTTAATAATGCACGCGATAAGCAGAGCTTATTGTGGGGTCGTTTTTGTGGAGTAGTTTCGAGAAATTGTATGTGATTACATAACTACCATCTGATAAGTGCCAGGCGCCGCGGATGCGGGTAAGAGAACAGTTCATCCGTGGGCAATTATGGAGTTGGACAGAATCAATCCAATCAATTCACCAACTGCGTGTGGGACCACATAATACGAAATGAAGTCAGCTCCGTAATAGCACACCCTATACCACGCGACATCGCATTTGCGGATTTTAGTCATTGTGCTGGAGCGGGAAGCCGTCATTTAGCTTTTGGAGTCAGTCCGCTTCATCTTGCGCCCAATAAACGATTGTAGTATATCTTGATCAAGACATAGGCCAAGCTCAAGCTCTTCCAAGGATGTACATCTATTGGGATTTATGTGATAAAGGACATCCATGATGGTTGAAGGGGCTAACGTTGACATGTGCGCTTGAAGAGGGTAAAAAAGCAAATTCCAATGCAACATCTCCCAACCGTAGCGGCTTACAAGCTAAAAAGTGCACCATATCATAGGATAAACTTCGACAATGAATTTAATTGAAGAGATAATAGGTTTTCCACCTGGGGTGACCTGAACGGGCAAAAAGGATGATCCTGAAGAGCATATAGGGTAGGTGGCCACCGAAGAGTGCTCTCCACCCTGCTTCGAAGCAACGAATCGAAAACCGTTTAGACTGCGGGATATCCCTGCGGCTTGCTCTTGAGCCATGGACGCTCGTTTAAAAGCCAGTACCCCTAAAAATATCACGTCAGACAGGAGATCAGGAGATATGTTGCATTCGAGCCTAACAACCTGTTTGCTTCAAGACTAGATGATTGGTTTCACCCCACCCCAGGAACAGAGCCCCCCCTGCCATGTCTGGAAAGTCGCCCTCATATTTATCGGATGCCATTTACACAAGCAGCGGGACCAGTGTTGGGACGAGTGATGGTGAGAAGTTTGATGTCCTCTTGTTCTGCCATAACATATATGGCAAGAAACCTAAACGCAGGTTTATGGAAAAAGCACTAAAATCAATTAAAGAACATGCAGAACCTGAATAGTGGTGGTATTTCATCGTGATGGCGACCTGAACCTCGATGGTTTAGTGTGCCATTACACAGCGTCTTCCCTACTGGGATCGTACAGGTAGCACCTGATGACACAACGTTGGATCAATTTACTTCTTTCATCGCGGGTTTTGACTTTGGACACACCAAAATCGACGAAGATATCCGGAGCAAATGGTGTGAATTGTGCCACACACTCGGTTGTCGTGACGAAACACATCCCGACCATCTCTTGTTCAGTTCATCCAACGTTATGAAAACCTGTACTAAACATGGAAATACATTGCCGGACTGGATGGCACAGATGCCCATGACGAATAAAGTCAGGAGAATCAAAAACCAGGAGGTCCGCCTTCACCATCCCGCATCCATCGTTAAGCCAACACAGATTCAGCACATCCAGCGGTGCGTGAAACGGGCCCTTGAACCGAAAGTTGGCCTTACTGTCATAGGCGGGAGCCAGAGCGGGAAGTGTATATGGCCTAATGTCATCGCCATTGACAGGAGCGCTTTCAATCAAGTACACAGGGTTACAGCCCAGATAGAAGGAGGAGAACCAAATCCCGATTTTACGTCATTAATTGTCGTGGAGACTGGCTGTAATCCGGGCGACATCATCCGCAAGACTATGGCGGTAGGCATGACAGTACCTCTAGGCCCCCCCCCCCCCCAAGTGTAGGCGCAGAATTATGGCTACAAGGCGGCATTGGGCACTCGGCCAGGTTGCATGGGCTCGCGAGCGACGTAATCGTAGGTGTCGTAATGGTCAGCGTTGCCTCTGGCAAGGTGATATACATCGGGCGCGTACCAAGTAAATTTCGGCTGGCCAGTGCCGCGCAGTCGGAAGTCGAGGGTGATATTTTATGGGCTTTGAAAGGCGTGTGGACGAACTATGGCATCATTGTCAGCGTTGTCTTTGAAACTAATGAGCCCCGGACGTATTCGGTCCGAAACTGGAGAATCCCATTGCAAGACGATACTGAAGCGCGGCTCAAAGTTCACGAATTCGATCAATGTTCCAGAACCCTCCCTCTCTCAACACTGTCCCGCAGATGCGTATTTGTATTCGGATACCGCGCAGATGCATCTTGGGGTAACGTCCTTCGAACCTGCTACGACTCGACTTCTTTCCTAATCACCTACGCTTCTAAGGACAGCATTGAACCCGAAGATAGTCTCGAGACAGTTGAAAGCGTCGGCCTAGTCGGAACTGAGATGTACATGTCTAGGATGCATGGTGGGCACAATGGCGGCAAGACCTCCTCATTCAAGCGGTGCTTATTCATGAAGCAAATTGGGGCCATAAACATCACCGACATCTTAGTAGCAGCCATAAAGAATAGGCCATCTCCTCCCTGTTATATCCATCTGCTTCAAGGAGGCAGAGCCGTCAGTGATGTGGGCGATGATGCCACCGCTTTTGGTTGTCGAGTCTGGGATTTCGCCTGCGTGATAACTGCTGTCTGGCCTTATGGCCAAGGCGGAACCGAACTTGCGCTGGGCGCCATGCGATGGCTTTATAATGTTGCTGGGGACTTTTTGCCCTTGAGTAATGGAGCTTACGGTGCTGACCTTAGGATAGACCCCAGAGACACGGCACTGGCGGCCAAGGCTTTTAGACCAAACGGACCGCGTCTAGCCCTGCTTGAGAGGACCTATACAAGATCCTGGCGTACGCCTGTCCACTTCCAAAACTGCTAATAAAACAGAAGTTCATTATTCTTGTTACGGGAGAAAGCGGCGTTGATAAAGACTACTGCGCTAATGTTTGGGTCTCTATATCTACTGAATACACCAATAAACACTATCAGGCATGCAAAGCCAGCATTAGCGATACTACCAAGCGAGAGTATACAGTAGCTACCGGTGTAGACTTAAATGCTCTGTTAGTAGATTGCCCCTACGAGGAACAACACAGACCAGCATTAACAGCGTTCTTTAAGGAACAAATGCTTTAACAATCTCGGTTGCACGAGAAGCACTTCCTGCATGTAGCGTCTGACGCTGCAGACATGGATGTACTTGCAATTACTGGAATGAGATATTTCTTTTTTTTTTTTTTTTTTTTCTGAACCTTATACAGATATCCCACTTGACACTGATCAAGGTTACACACCTAAATAACACACTTTTCTAATATCAACACAAGAAGCTGCTATGACCGTAACTTAAACACAATAAACTCTATCAATTTTATCACAAGAATTGCAAAATGACTCCTCTGGAATGAGATATGAGGTGGGTTTGTGTTTGCTGACTTTACATATGCAGCTTTTACGCCTCTTTTCACTGTCCCTCACATCTGACTAAGAACCTGGATGGGCCAAGTGGGCCTAGTTTAGCAGTTCAGCTTTCAGCTTCAAGCCATCACATACCTAACACCCGTCTAGATTCAGGGATTATATACAGGCTAATAAAATTGCTAGCGATATAGGCTTAGTGCTTAGTGTAGCGAAAAAATGGCTTTCATGTGAGCTAAGCTTACTCATCTGTCTGCAATTGTACGGATCGTGGTTGGACATGTCTTATGTTCAGCTCTAAACAATCGACCCATGTCTGGAGACTGCGCAATGGACTGTGGTATGGATGGCTTCTGGTACGGAGATGGTCAGAACTGTGAAGATTTATGAGGAATACTAGATAATTTCGTCCCATTACCATCTATAAAAGTCAGCAAGAGTCCCATACACCTCCAACCTTTCTCTATATCACAGTCACATCATTCCCGTTGCCTATTCTCTCTCACTTTATCTCCATTCAAAATGACTTCCGCTCTCCCTATCCTGCCTACAATTCCGGATATCGCACCTCCGGTGGCCCAGCCCAATGATATCCTGGAGCAGCCCTCCATTGACGACAAGAGGAGAGAGGCCACCGTCCCCATCCAGGATGCGCCGTTTGTGGATATCGACCCTGGTGTTTTCAACGCCGAGATCGTGAAGCTCAGGATCTACGCGAAGCCGAAGTCGGACTTGACTAAAAAGCCAGAGCTGGGTGAGGGTGACATCACGACTGGTACCTACATCGGAACTCAAGCCGCCTTGACTCACGTCTATGGTCGAATCGAGCGAAGGTAATAGTTTCCATTTTGCGAAATTCAACGTACGAATATTGATTCTTTTACAGTTATGAATCGTACTTTGACGTACTCCAGGTTGAGCCTACCTTGCCTCGACCTGCTGATCTTGACAAGAAGCGCGAGCTGTACCAGTGGGCCAGTTACCCACAGGACGATGACGGCAATGCTGACCCATACCCTCCCCATCTTCAAACAATCCCTACCAAAGATCAAGTCGACAGACTCAAGATCTTCAATGCCCTGGGTCTGGTTGAAACAGGATTGATCGTCAAGCAAATAATTCCCAACAAGTTCATAGGCAAGACAGCCCGCTGGCTTCTCTCCCTGAAGAATGGAAGCATTGGTAACATTCCGGATGCGGGTTACACGATGGACGCCTTTGTCAAGTACAACTCCGAAAACCGCAAATCGGGAACAGATATTGAGCAAGGCAACAACCTTGGTCTCCTGTCCGATTGGTACAGCGACCGTCGTTTTGCTGATCAGTCTTTCACGGGCACTAACCCGACCACCATCGAGAAGATCCCTCAAGATCTTCTTGCTGAGTTCATCGACACTGCCAAGCGGGATGGCTGGGACTACTGGGCCAAGACTCTTCCTGGGATCGATCCCTCTTCCCTGTTCGTCCAAGATACTCGTTATTTCCGAAAGGCTTTTGGTGCTAAGCCGGATGAGAATCTGCAACACAAAGAGCCATCTTCAGACATGAACTGGGCATGCGCGGCTGTGACTCTGTTTCGGCTTCATGATGATGGCAAGCTATTCCCGGTTGCCATCGTGATTGACTACAAGACCAGCATGAAGGATTCGGTCACCATATTCAATAAGCGTACAGGTCCTTCTGATATCTCCGTGACGGAGAAGAACGACTGGCCTTGGCGATATGCAAAGACCTGTGCCCAAGTCTCGGACTGGATTCGTCACGAGGTTGGCATCCATCTGACCAAGGCTCACATGATTGAAGAGGCGCTGATCGTCGCGACACATCGCACTATTCCCGTAACGCACCCCATCTTCGGGATCCTTCAGCCTCACTGGTACAAGACTCTTTCTCTCAATGCTGCTGCGAGAGACACTCTTGTACCCCAGATCATTAAAGATCTGGTTGGTGTCAGTCCGGATAGTCTATACGCTTATTGCCGTTACGAGTTCCAGAACTTCGACTATGTCCAGAACTATGTTCCGAATGATCTATTGAAGCGAGGATTCCCCAATACCACTGCTGGTCTTGGTGATAAGAAGTACAAGAACTATGCGTACGCTAAGAATATGCTCTCTATGTGGAACGTTATCCGCACCTATGTCATGAACATGCTTCTGTTGCATTACAACCCGGACACCGCCGACCAGGAGATTCAAAAGGAGCAAGTAATTAAGGATTGGTGCAATGAAATCCAGACCAAAGGCTGGATCAAGACGTTTCCGACCATCAAAACTCTTGATGAGCTCTGCGATGCTCTGACCATGTCCATCCACATAGCTGCCCCCTTCCACAGCGCTGTCAACTATCTGCAGAACTTCTACCAGGCCTTTGTCCCAGCCAAGCCCTCTTCTCTGTGCGATCCGATGCCCAAGTCCCTTGATGATCTCAAGGGTTTCACGGAGAAGAGACTTCTAGATGCATTGCCTGTTGGCCGTCAGCGACAGTGGCTGCTTTCCGTGCAGATCCCGTGGCTGTTGAGTTTCAAGGTTGCGAGCGACCGAAGTCTTCTCGCCTTTGCTCAGTCACAGTGGCGAGCGAAAAAGAGCGCTACGGATCCTCTCGACACGCAGATTCGGGATATCAGTCTCAAATTCTTCCGTGACCTACAGGGGCTCCAGGTCCAGTACGCCATGACAAGCAGGGCTATGGATGAGGGTAGTATTCCCTACATGGTTTTGGACCCAAACAACACGGCGGTCTCTATCTTGATCTAATAAAGGCTGTGTTGAATCTGACTTTACTTCACATGTTTTGAGATAAATTGTTAGTCTTGCCCTTGTATCAATAAAACCATAATTAATTGCAAAGACCATAAGCATTGCTGGGGCTTTAATCCTGCACTTGCAGGAATTGACAACTCCTATCACAAATATGGTCGGTTAGCAGCAGGCAAGACAACTCTTGGCCAAATTATAAAAGTCGGAGAGGCATGATCTTATCATTGGATGATCAATAGATGTTTGCTTAGTATCAACAAAATAAGCCTCTTTGCCCGACGCAGAGTTACAAAAGCTTTCCTGTGGTGACATAAAAGGCAATAAACTGTCGCTAATCCCCTTCTTGCCCAGTGTTCGTTAGGGTTCAGATGGTTGCTGATTTCGCGGAGCGGGCCGGTCTGCCTAATTATGGCTTAATGCTAAATTTCATACGGTCCACAGGATAAAGCCTGTTGTCATACAATCGAGGAAACATATAACAGCCAACGGGACCATGTCATACTGTAATTTTTCTCTTTTTACAACCAACTAAGTTACTGAGCGCTTTTGAGTTGCTTGTCTCACGTGCTAGTTCTGTCTCGGCGTCGTCAACTGCTTACAGACAGAAAGCATAGAATCTAGTGGTGATTTTTCCAAAAGAACATCAGACAAAATCAAGACTATTCTAGATTGGCACAGACGGGAACGGAATAATGCGAAGCATTTTTATTTAGCATTAGTACCGTAAGGTGCCCAACCAATAAATAGCAAGTAACTTTAAGTTTTACCACTAAAAGACTAAACTTGGGTACTATAACCCTCAAGGCTAAAGGGTAGAGTTTCCTTTTATTTTAAACAATTGATATATCTCTTAACCTATACTGTAAATAGTATAACCACTTTCTGGGGAGTTAATAGATATTACTCTATTTACCTAGCTTAAGTTAGCTTTATTAATAAAATTTACAATTAGGTATCTCTTTATCTCTCTTACATATTTGTCTAGAAAATACTACTATCTTTGAGTAATACTTTTACGATCTGTTAAGTGCACACTAGCCTCAATCACCGCTTATATACATTGCTTAATTTTTCCCTTTCTGTTATCGTGAGACACCAGGCAAAAGTGCACGCTGCAACGTAACCCAACGAATCAGGAGCTGGGAAAGCGTCAGCGTTGATTTCATCATTGACTAGGATAATCTGACCGATTCTGATTTGTCGCATCGTAGCGTTGTGGCCCACTGCCACGACATCAGCCCAAAGCTTATTTCGGGATCTTGAGTAGCATTATGGGGCTCAACTGAGTACATAGTACACACCCTAAACGACGTGCACTGTGTGGCTCCGCCATGGAACCTAATGTCCTGGAAACAACCTTGAAGGAACCCCTGAAGTAAGAATCAGATGACTTGGCAGCTTGGCTCTCGATCTGTAACTTTTCAGTCGACTGCACGATCTTCTGATGAACAGGGGATCTACCCATGTCCTTGTTGGCCATGGTCGTATTGCATTCCTACGGTTATGGGTCTAGGGGCCCTTCCACTTCTTCTACGAACCTTGCGATCCGGCATCCTGTTGAAATCTCACTCAGCATCGTTGTGCTAGTAGGGTTTCAATCCTTCCGGAACCTCCATTTTAGCTTGGTGTCCTCATGCTAATGAATAGGACTATTGACGGAAACACCGGCACGGTCCGTCAAGTCTTGGAAGTCAGCTCAGGCCATATTCAGTAATCCGTCAACGTAGCGTTAAGAAAAGGAGGTCTTGAAACCTGCATTACTCCCTCAAGCTCGCAGAAGCGTGACAAGGCAGCGTCAATAAATCCCCTCAGTTTCCCCGGCACTTCATTCGTTAGTTGTGACCAACCTGCTTCTGCCAAGGCATCATGCGTCTGCAAGTTCTTACCGCTTTCGCCACGTTGGCTGCTAGATCGGCCTGCCAGACCCTCTGGGCTCGCGATGTCGACTACAAGGCGCTTAGCAAGGAGCTTTCGTCCTCTGCAAAGGTCTATTTCCCTGGATCTGATGAGTTCGATGCTGCTTCGAAACGATGGTCCAACCTTGACACCCCAAGTATGAACATTATCGTCGTTCCTGCCACTAAGAATAATATCATCAAGATTATAAGTTCATTGTTACATGCCCATCACCTTACGCTTGTATATTATTTCCCATTTTGTTGTCTTTGCCTTTCTGTATATCCTGGTTGCCACCAGTACTACGGTATGGTTTATCTCCCTGACTAAAACTTTATTATAGGTTAAATTTACTAACAAAAAGAACTTACCCTTCCTAGTATACAACAGTGCTCATAGAGTAATCACAACTTTGGGACAAATGACACAGGGTATTGAGATTTATCTTAACTAGCTCTCTGGTGTTGAGATCGCCAAGGACGGAAAGAGCGTCACCATCCTTAGTAGAACCAAATCTAAGCTAGTAACCTACATGCTTTGGGAGGCTGGAAAGTAGATAGGTAAGCGCATAAATGTAGACAGATTGGCCAGAATACTGATTCTACCCTGATAGTTACTGGCTGCTGTGAGTATGTTAGCTATATCAGACCCGCCCTTGGTGGAGGCCATAGCTAGCTCCAGGGGCACCATAGACTCATTGCTGACCAGTTTGAGTCAATGAACATTGTACTCTCCAACGGAACTCTTGCCACAGTTGATTCCAACTCCGAGCTCTAGTGGGCTTTGAAGGGCACCGGCCATAACTTCGGCATCATTACTTCCATTACCTCTAAGACTTATAATATTAAGTATAAGAACTGGGTATTTGAAAGTTTAACTTTTAAGGGCAATAAGGTTAAGGAGCTCTACAAGATTACTAATAAACACATTCTCAAGAATAGTACTTAGCCTACTGATTTAATTAACTAGTCTTACTGGTTTAACATCCCTAATGTAGACCCCACCAGTGTAAGTATCCATACTTAATTCTACCGGTTTTTTTACAAGGTTCTAATAAGTTACAATAGCCAATTGTCCAGATACTCCTTATCCAAGAAGGCATTGAGTCAGTTGATAAGGCATACAGCACCCCCTTCCACAAACTGAAGCCCCTCACGGTTAACAGAAAGAAGGGTCTTTACACAGATCTTGCCAAGTGGGTCGGAATCACCACTGAAGACGGCCCCTGTCAGAAGAATGGAGCCATGAACCCGCGATTCCCCATCTACCTCGAGACATTTAATCCCGCCGCGCAGAAGAAAGCCTTTAACTTTTTCGCTCAGCACATCCAAGGCGACTCTATCTTCAACAACTCTCTGGTCACTTTTGATGGTTATTCCACCGAGGGTGTCAAGTCTATTAATACCAAAAGCACCGCTTTTGCCTATAGAGATCAGAACATCCTTGTCGGTCCATTGATCACTTACCAACCGAATGGTACTGAGTTGGACAGCAGGGCCTCCGAGGTGGGCCACAAGATTCGCCAGATCCTCCACAAGGGAACGGGACGTGAACACGTGCCAGCTTATGTCAATTATGCTTTTGGCGATGAGGGCCCTGAGCAGTGGTATGGCAGTGAAGGCTGGAGACAAAGCCGTTTGCAGAAGTTGAAAGAGACCTACGATCCTCAAGGATTGTTCAGCTTCTACGCCCCGATAGCGTAGGTGGAATCTCGACTGTATACAATTTCTTCTCTTCTTCTCTGCGTCGTGACGTTACGTCACGGTGCTGCATGTTGCAGAGCATCAATTCAAGATATTATTTCTCCCCTGCATCTTGGAACTGTAGACGATTGATGGTTTTATGAAATTTCAATTCTGGATTTATTTAATACTGTGTGACCGCGTCCTACCTAACAGTAATAATTATGTGGATATGAAGATTGATTGCTTACTTGACTTGAACCTTGTTGCTGATATCTTTACCGAGACATGACAAGGTTGAACCCAAGCTCGCTGTAATTTCAGTATCTTTAGCACCGACGACCGTAAAACTACAAGTGTGCCGGAACCTTAAATTTCTGTTACAGCCAACCAACCACTTCTAACCTGTCACTACATTACGTATTTTATGCTTAAAAGAAAAGACTTTATAACGAGTGGATAATTCTTCTTTTAAATCTAAGCAAATTATTTATCATAACTACTCTTAGAAGCTCTTAAGCTTCACTCTAGTAAGATCTTCACAAGCCTTCACAACAGCCTCTTGCTTATCTTTGTCCGCTGTTAAGGCATAGGGTTAGACCCTACTATTTATTGTAATAGTTATTAGGGCTAATAACTATTTATTTATATAGGAGCTTAGTATAGTACTAAGATATATATAAGCTATTTACCTTTTTCCTACTAAGCTAATAACCTTTTCTAGATTTATATATTCCTAGTATTATAATAGTATAAAACTTAGATATATACTATCTTAGTATCTAATTATTTAAATATAGCTTTTAGAATTTTATTATCTAATTTATAGCTTTTATAAATCCATTCTTTGCTATTTAGCAATTAAATTTTAATAAGATTAACCTATATCTAAGGCTAGCTATATTAAGGCTAAGGTAAGACCTTATCTAAAGTACTTAGCTTATTTAAGATTAAACCTAGCCTTAGTTATTAAACCTAGTAAAATATAAAAAT
>JAPFSC010000237.1:0-164052 GCA_030777805.1 Fusarium sp. MBC 364 | reverse complement strand
TATTAATATATTACTTAGTACTATACCCTATAACTCTATTAAATATAAACCTAGAATAGACTAGTTTACTTATTTAGAAACCTAACTATTACACTTTAGTAAAAATAGTAATTAAGTATATAGTATTATTAACTTCTTAGAATTATTATAAGGAACTATAAAGAAGTTATCTTATTTTTTTCTTTGCTAATATTAGAAGAGGAAATTTAATTAAAAGCTAGGTATTCAGGCAATTTATAACAAAATACACACTTTGCTAAAATGTATACAGTTACAGTACGATCCAATGCGAGCCGCGTCCCTGTAGTCACTCCTGTTCTCTTCTTGGCTCACTCTTGACCTGGCATTAATGGCCGTTCCCATTCCTTTATCCAAGATGTCTCGCTTGTATGCCATGTCTCCTACAAGACATCCACTAATAATGACCTCCCAGACGTTGTTTCAAGAACTCCAAGAACTGCCAGAGCGATCCATACGTTTCCAACTCCACGTCGCAGCCAGCCACACTCTCAGCATGCTGCAACAAAGCACTCATTAGGACAAGATCTTCCCCGCATGTCGGACACTTGAAGTCGAAGTCCCAGTGGTTTGACAAGTAAGCTGGGGAGTATTCACATGCCATGCCTACATCCACGATCGTGTCCTCAGAAGCACCAGAGGGGCAGAAGCCAGACTCGAGGTGCAATACCATGGCCGAGCTGGAGATGAACATTCTGTCGCAGCCAGGACACTCGATGGTTCTCTCCATGTGTGTTTTCAGATGCTGGGATGGTTAGTGACAGATCACAGATAGTTGGAAAGCGAGTCTTACGCTCTTGAGATCCGATGGAGAACTGAAGGTTTTTTTGCAATACGAGCATATATCGTGCACGTCTTGATCATGCTGGACGAGCTGGAATGAGCTGTCGAACTGGTCAAGACAACCCGAGCAGATGTGATGGTGCTTTTCCAGATGCTGATCCAGGCCCGTCTGATCGTCGAAATCAAGCTTGTTGGGGCAGAAGCAGCAGATGTTATGACGAGTAGAATCTTCGATGTGTTGCTGCTTAGCTCTCGTGTGAGGGAAATGTTTCCGACAACGAAAGCAGTAGGTGCATGGATGCTTGCTTTGGAGATGCTGTTCTAGTGCTCTAATGTTAATGAAGGAGCGGTTGCAAGGCTTGCAGTACGCCATTTTTCATCGTCCGGTTCTAAGACACGCTTTCAGTATGGAGGAGGAGGAGAGAAGATGCGACGACACCTGCTCACTTGCTGATTCTGCCCGTTAGATGGACCACATATTGGCATTTGCCACGAGACCCTCTCTTCAGTTCTATTCTTTTCAGTTCCATAGAAATGATTCCCCAGGCAAACGAAATGACGAAAGGATTTTCAACCTGTTCAGATGGGTTTGTTATAAAGTGGACAATCGATACCATCACCATATGATCACCTGCAAGGGGTGGGGAATGAGTCTTTCGGGCAAACGATACAGATGGAGCGTCTATCATGCGAGTAGCAAACCAAACATTTAAGAGAGGGTTCAAGTCAAGTTCGCTTGAGGGAGTATGATGTCAAATAAAAGGAAAGGGATATAACAACGACAAAAGGACTAGCAAACCACTAGATATGTTATGTTGACCCCTCCTCTTTGTTTGTATTGATGGTCATTTGGCTTTTAACCTTTCTCTGCTTGCTTCTTTTCCACAGACATCATGCTTTGATCATGTGTCGGCAATTATTCGTATTCGGGTTGGTCCCCAAATGATACAACTCTCGGGCTTAGTTTCAAGTAAAGGGAGCAAGAGATAGCGATGTCAGTAAAACCACCAGTGCGATTTCCGAACGTCTTCGTGTATTGCTGTGCTAGATACAATAGGCTTTGCAGCGCGTATGATCCCTCTGATAGTATACCCAATATCCGTCTCCGTTATTAAACATGTTGGTCAAGTCACCTTTTGCCAGAAGACGGCTTTTAGATGAAGAACTCCAATAGCGAGTGGCGCTGGTGACAAGGAAAGAATGTGCTGGAAGTTGGAAACAAAGCATGGGCGATCACGACAACGCTTAGTAGGCCAATACTGATATTCCCAAACTCCCATGATTGTCAGGAGTAAAATGAGTTACCGGCATAGAAATACCAAATCAATATTTCCAGTCCACGTTATTGATAACCCACTAGCCAAATGTGAAGCTGCTCAAGCAAAGTTCCTGGACCAAGACCTCCTCAACGCGCAAGCCCGAATGAATGATGAGATATATGTATGTTCGGTGCGTCATGGAAGTATGTCACGATGGAAGCAGTCAAAGTAACACCTTTTCCTCCATGTCACAATGTAGTCCTTGCAATCCAATAGCTGGGGCGATATCGGACTATGCACAGGGGGAAAACATCATCTTGTTGGAAGCTTCCTATCGAGATTCACTGCGCGAACTCAGCCGTACAACGCAGGATCCATTTTGCAATGCAACACATCATTGTTTTCGCATGATTCATGACGTTTGGTCAAGGGTACAAGGAGGGCACACCTGATGGCAATCCTCTCAACGATCATGGGTTGATACATTGCTTTGTACATGTGACAGAGAGCTTGTCGAGGTGTGTCCGTTTGATCTCATGAAATCAGCCCTTGTGTTAGCATGCTCTGTCGCGTGTTCTAGCCGGCATTGGCGAGGTTACAAAGGAAGGGTACAAGAAGAGCACACCCGACGGCAACCCTCTCCATGGATCATCGCTTACAGGGGGAGGGTGCAAGAAGGGCACTCCTCACAGCAAACCTCGCCAAAGATCGTTGCTTGGTACATTGCTCAGAGAAGCGACGGAGAACCTGTCGAAGCGAGTGTGTTTGATCCCATTTGGGGTATCGGATTCAAAGCCGCCAATGCAAGAGGAGTGGCACAAATAATCATAGCACACAACATCCGGCGTCAGATTGTGTCACGAAACAAGCGACTCGCTATGTACACACCTACCTAGCAATTCTTCAAGCACATCACGTTTTCAGTATCTACTGATACGATCAAAAATGCTTCCAAACGAGGTGATGGGAATGTTGAAAACCGTGCAGCTATTTAGACAACCAACGTCAGCACTGGCAAACGACCAGAGTGCCTCTTTCCCATTTGACGGGCCGGAACCGCTCTCCGGGTATCAGAAGAACCAGCCGCGTAGAGCATAAGGGATGAAATTATTTAGTCACCTTCTGTTGGTTTAGACAACTACTTAGGCTCCTTGATTTTTGTAGCCTAAGCCTTGGAGAATATCTCTTCTGCTACCTACCTACATATGTTTCTACAAAGCTCGGTCTTCGATTGTTACATGACGCACATGGCAAAGTAGAAACGGAAGGACCGGCTGATATCCGACCCAAACGATGAAACCAAACAAGCTTGGACAATCGAGGATTTAGCACCGAAGCCATGATGATTGGAACGTGAAGGAAACACTCGCTTGAATTATCCTGAAAGAGTTTGTTTGCCAATCAATGCTTCATCTCCTGCTCACGAGTTTGATACTTCCTATTCACATCAACTGGGATGAATATGAGAACTATAAAGCTTGCAGAATTTCTCCTTTTCCATCCCATCCAAATTCATCCCTCATTCTATCAACTATCAGGTCTATCAACTGACACACTATCAATTGCCGACTTCATCTACACTCAACTTCTCCCGCAAGATCTCTTTCTATCCTATCTGAGTCAATCCCCTATTCCGTCAACTATCATCTGATATACCCCAACCACCTAGTGAGTGTACAGCGTAGTTCTGTCGCAAGGCCTAAGGCTTACATTACAAGGTTGACCGTCTACTTGTCACCAGTCATCATGGTGCCCCCCACGGCGGCGGTACAGCGCTCTTCGGACAGCAGTATGGACATTCTTTTCAACCAAGATGCCCTGTCCCTCATGAAGAACGGCCTCGCAGGTCCAACAACCTCCACGGGAACCCGCAAGATTCATCGACGTCGGTTAAACCGATCTAGTGAAGAGGACAGCGCGGAGATTCCTCTACACACAAATCCCCAGGCAAGGCCTGACGCCTTTGTCACCATTCCCCAGGAGCTCATATCCAAGGCCACCATTGAGTGGTGCGGTTTTAAGTCAGCTAAGGCGGCCCATACCTGGCAACGATGGACCGAGTACAGCTCCTTCAAGTCCCAAAACCCTCCGCCAGCGGGTTATGATTACTCCTTCCTTGAGTTTATCCAGCGGTCCGTCGATAACACCAAAGATGCCTGGGACGACAATAACAGCCAATGGATTTCCTGTATGGAGTACTGGGGAATTACCCAACAGCTGCAGGTCGATATCCTTGACGACCGCTTTAAATCGATTCGTCTGAGCCGCACCTGTGTTGACTGGCTCAAAGAAATCATTGGATGGCGCTATTCCGGCCTTGAGGATATCAGAGACGCTTCACGAGAGCGAGCCAGCGCCCTGCAGCACGGTGGGTCTCGTACCGGACGATCCGGCTCCGACTCGACCGGTGGCTCCTTCTTCGGCGCCCCTGGCTCGTCAGGTTCAGCCGGCCCATCTCGAAGTGGCGGAAGACCCAGAGGGCTTTCGGAGGGTCAGCCAGGCGGTCAAGCAGCTTTGCAGCCCTTTGTCACGGCTTCTGACCTGGCTGCGGAGCGTGCCCCTGGGTTCACAGTCTTGTACAGAGCAACCCTCTCCAAACGAATTGAAAATATCCTCTTGGCACCTGACAATACACTGAGCGACCTCACATGTCTTGCGTCCTTGGAGGGCCCGAGTGACTTTCACCGAACAAAGTCCATGTACTATTTCGGGACTTCGATTGAACTTGCGGAAGAATACGCAGGATGGATCAAGAAAACTGCGGGGGACAGCAACCGAATCACCATTGTTAGTCTCCGAATTCCCAACCGTGCGATCGAAACCCTGAGCAGTACACAGCTGGCTCGTGCTTACTTTCCATCGGATGAATGGAAGAAGATCGTTTGGTATAGTCGAAGGGGCAAAAAACCACCCACCGAGCTCAGCCACTTCAGCGCAGCTCTCCTCTTCATTGGGTCAACTTCTAGGAGAAACAACGAGTATTTCCGGAAGCTCGATAGCTGGCAGAAAATCGTTGCTGCAGACCTCGTTCCAATGAGAAGTGGCGCAAATCCTATCCAGTACGCGTTCACTACGGACAATGACTCCGGTCCTTGTGGTGAGGATTTCCTTAAAGCCCACGCCGAGAATGTCGCCACAAGGGCTTATACCAAAAAGCAGTATTTGAGCTGGCTGGAGACTCACTGAGCATTATTCGTCTCTTATGCTTTTTATGATTCAGGGTTCGTCTGTTATGCTTTTTCTATGATTCATGGTTCAACCCTTATGCTTTTTATGGTTAAGAATTGGTCTCTTATGCTTTCTTTATGGTTCATAACTCGTCCCTTATTGTTTGTTATGGTTTAGGATACATCGCTTATGGCTGTTGTTGTCTATGGTTCTTGACTTTAGTGCATCGCTTGTGCTCTACGGTATTGGTTTTGGCTTCTGATTGTGGTTTATGGTGCTACGCCGGACCTGAGGAAAGAGGTACCACCTCTCGGGAGCGAGAAAAAGCGCTACTGGATGCGATCTGGTCCTGGCTTTGAGTGGTCGCTGTGGAAGGAAGGGTTTTGTATCCGTATGAGGTTTTTCCCATTTAATCACACCTAGCTAAGCAAAATAAAGGAAGCTTGGAATGAACGCTGTTTCTGTGTGGATACTGTGATCGCTGATGCAAACGTTGCCGCTATCCTGAGACGAGGCCATTGAGTCGGGCAAAACCGAGTCACTATTGTTAGTCTCCGAATCCTCAACAGCGCAATCGAAAGCTTGACCGACATACAGGTCGCATGTGCTGAATTCCCACCCGATGGATGCAAGAAGGAGTCGGCGTTCGATTCATAGTGGTGTCATTACTCGTGGTGCTGGTCTAACCTGCACGTGCTGAGAGTGATTCTTGAAAGACTTGACCAGACGATGGAATATCAGGCTTGTCCTCTAAGACTTAGATCACTAAATAAAAGTAGCCTAAGTGCTAGGCTAAGGATTCATAAGATGACTGAATCATTCCTTCAATACCAAGGGCATGAATAATAAGTGAAAGTGACGTGGTATTGGCATTTAGCTATTTCTAGTTGATGATACCGTCGTGACGAACAGCCAGGACAAAATTGCCAACCCAAGGACCCCTGTTATTGGAGGCAACATTGACTTCGGGCTATCGTGCGTTCCGATGGATTCCCATGTTCTTCCATCCACTTAAGATATTCTTCTGTCGAAAATGGTATGATCCTGCCATCAGTGGCATGGTCTTCCAAGAAGTCCTCTCCGTCGTCGTCTTTGAACGCATAATAAATATCACCGTCTGCATTGCCATCCAGCTTCAGTACATGTTCCTCAGTAAGATCCTTCCATGAGTCAAGCCTGCTCAAAGCTTCCTTAGGCCTACTCGTCAAGTTTCCAACGATCACTCGAGCCCTGCAGAGCCGAATCACCTCGTCGCGGAGCTCCTTATTCTTCGCATCTTTCTGGTAGTACCAAACTAGCTTCTTCCAGTCATCGCTTGGGAAAAAGACTGGAACGGCTGCGTTGTGTAAAGCTATGTCTGGGATGTTTAGTCGGACTATGACAATGTTTGTGTCCAGGCCATTGGAGAGCCTTCTTAGATACGATGCGTGGAGCTGCGCGGTCTCAAGGGAGGGACCGAGGTAGATCACCGATCCGCCTCGGTCGAAAGCAATGGTTCCCTCTTTCCGGAGGTGACTCATGTTGTCCAGTTGTCCTTCTGAGTCGAGAAGGGAGCAAGTCGTGTTCCAAAATCGGTTCAGGGCGACAGCCTTGTATAGCACCGTCACCCCCGGTGGCTCTGCAGGTGCAAGGTTGCTACCAGAGGCAACAGTCTTGCCGTCGCTCTCAGCATCCTGAAGCTCTTTGATTTCTCCAGACCCTGATGTGGTACGTCTTTCGTAAAAGGTCTCGTAGCGCATATCAATTATATCGAGAATCCACTGTTCACAGGTGCGCGTCAATCGGAGTTGTTTGAATGACGGATCCATGATAGCATCCTGCAACTCTGCCGCAATTCCGTACTTTTGCATCCATTTGACCCAGGCCGCATCATCATCACCCCAGGCGTCGTTGGAGAATTTAACTGAGCCTTTGACAAGTGCCATGAATGGGACGTCGCGAGTTGCACAGTCAAATTCCGCGCCCCCTTCCTCTGCCCACTCACTCCACCTTTGCCATAAGTGAGCGGCCTTCGGTTCGCCGAAACCAAGTTGCTGAATGATTTCCCGTGACTGAGGATCTTCGAATATCCAGCTCTTGTCATAAGGTTCTTCGTCTTGAAACACATCTGAGCCGGGCAGAGGGTCTTCGGGTTTCCAGATCTTCATTGTGTCGAAGAAATATGCTGGTGTCTTTCGAGTGTGAGGGTCTGAGAGTACTGTGGTGATGAAAGAAACAAATTGACGTACTTGCGAAAAAGATTTGATTGCGACCTTTTTTGTGTGGGTGAAATGTAGAATTACTGAGAATGAGAGGGCGAACAAGCCATTTTATACCCCGCGAGAGTGTGAAGGTTACGGGGATACAAAGACTAAAAAAATGGTGATGGATGAACTGTGTGACTCAGCTCGCCGAAAAACTGTCATTGAGAAAGTTACCACCGAGCCACTCATAGCCAGTCTTGCCTCGGTGAGGAAAACCTTCCTGTTGCCATTTTCTGAAGGTTTCGAGGAACCATGACAGTCAAGGTTCAACTGGCGGGCGGGTGCAAAGATAACCCCGCCCCTCAGGGTGTCATAATAGACGAAATAATTTGATCACTTTAGGGCATCTTAGACCGGTATTTAGGCTGCTTTATTTCTGTAGCCCAAGCCCTGGGGGACATTTCTCCTGGCACCTACCTACCCGCCACAGTAAAACCAACCAATCAGCGGCCGAATTCTTATCATTAAACTCTTTTAACATCTATTTAACACCTCCTACCCCGGATCTTTTTCTCGAGTAAATAATGGCAACTGAACTTCTGGTTGACGCCTGATACATAAGCTTATGACCGGCAAACGATCGCGACAAGGATGTGGAGAGTGTAGAAAGCGCAGAAGAAAGTGTGATGAAGTCAAGCCGAGTTGTGGACTATGTGTTTCATATAACCGGGTATGCCGGTATGAACTCCAAGTTGTTTGGAGCCAGAAGGCTCGAGTATCACGAACGGGTATGTAGAAATACTCCAACGCCTGCTATATCACTCATGCAAGATGATTGTAGTGCCCTCCTCATCCACCACAAGTCGCTCTAGCCAGATCACCGAAACAAACGAGTTGACGATCCCCGAATCACTCCCTAACGGTCTATCTCTCCCAAGGAAATATAAAAGGCTACTACATCACTTTGCAGAAGGCGTTCTGGCCTCACTATCAAGCCACCCGACAATTCATCAAGATTTCTGTCGAGGCCTAATGCCGACAATGCTCCAATCCCCGCATCTTCTCTCAGCAAGTCTCGCTTTGTCAGCGTCAAGTCTAGCATCAAGAGGCGTCGAAGAAGTAGAAGGAACAAATATTCTCCGAGTTACGGCGCATCTACAATCTTCTGGTTTACCTCTTCTACGATCAGCGTTAGAACAAGGACAACAAAGTGAAATTCTTATTGCTACTTGTCTCATTTGGTGTCTTGCGGATGTGTTTTCTGGGCAGCAAGGAATGACGAGATGGTCTGTTCACCTGAGAGGGATCAAGGCGTTGTTGAGAGGGCAAAACAAATTCGATAGTGGTGATGTGGCGTTGAGATCGGCTATGAAACACCTTTATATGCTGTATCGAGCTTTGGAAACGCTTCCTCATGTGCCTTCACTGGGCCTGATAGCTTCATCGCCCGGAGCAAAGACGACTATCGGCATCTCGACCCCACATACGGCAAACTCGCAAATCGATGGGTTTCTGGGGTACAGCGAAGAACTCCTCGATATTTTACAACAAATCAACTCGAATGGATCGGGGAGTCAAGGAACACCGGACGCAGATATTCTTCTTGGGAGGCTAAACACCATCATCAGCCGAGATGTCAAGCATCCACCAGGTGTATCGATATCATCACTTTCATCACAGTCAGGCCGAGAATTTGCACTTTGCAACAAGGTCTTTCAACAAGCGACCCTCATCCAACTATACCGACAATTATACGGTCTCTCGTCCGCATCCGAACCGATAAGAACGGCCATTGAAACTATTAATGGCATGATAAGTAATATGGCACAAGGTGAGCCTTGCCATACATGGGTTGCGATGGCTATGCCACTGTTCACCGTCGGCTGTGAAGCATACCAAGAAGATCAGAAGAGCTTCATTTTGGATAAGATCCACAAGCTGGAGAAGTGTATAGGATCTTTACATGTCAAGGTCATTGAGCAGGCTTTGAAGGATATATGGAAGTTGAGAGAAGACTTTCAAGATTACGGAGGTGACTTATGCGCTGAGTATCTACTTGGTAAGTGCTCTAATGAACTTTGTCGATATTCGGCTAATTCTGATTTTTGTCGACAGAGAAACTGTCATATAACATTGTTCTGTTCTAGGTATACAGAGTTCCTATCAAATCAGCTTTTCACAGCTCTTCCTCTTTCTTTCCATCCATCATACGACTGAGAGGCCCCTTCTTAACCATGATAGACATGACTTCATAAAGAACATCAGCAGCAGCCATGGTAGTATGCTCCGCGTTCGTATCATAGGCCGGCTAACAACATTCAGTATTGGTGTTTCCCATTTAAAGAGTAATTCAGACTTACAGCAACTTCAACAATATCAGCAGCAATCAAATTCAAGCTCTCCAATCCTCGAATAATCGTTCTCAGCTCTCTAGTCGACCATCCACCAGTCTCGGGCGTGCCGGTAGCCGGAGCAAAAGCGGGATCAAGAGTATCGATATCGATTGATAAGTAAACAGGACGATCTGGACCGACGCGCTTGAGAATTTTGTCGATGATACCAGTTGTTCCGATGGTATCGATTTCTCGAGCTTCGACGATTTCAAAGCCGCAGTATCCGTCATTATCGTAGTCACTAGGACCGCTTAGAGTTGTGCGGATACCGGCGTGGATGTTGGTGTCGTTCACAAGAAGACCTTCCATGGCGGCGTGATAGAAGTATGTGCCATGGTTGATGCTTGCGGCTTCAGAGGGTGAACCACCGAAGACCTTTGGCCTCCCTGTAGTATGGGTGAGTGGGCGCGAATATTTGGATGGACTGGTAAGACTTACAGGTATCCAGATGACTGTCGAAGTGGATAACAGTGACGGGTCCATAAGCTCGGTTGATTGAGCGAAGAAGAGGTAGAGTAATGGTATGATCACCGCCAAGAGTGATAATTCGAGGTAGAGTCTTTCCCTTACTCGCGGGACCAACTTTATCCGCGTCAGTCATAGGTGGTCGCGAGAGGAGACTATAATGCCCTTCTTCAATCTGTTGAAGCGCGAATTTGTTGTCATAGCTACCACTCTGTAAGTATTTGGTCGCTACGAAGTAAGGTAAGACTTACGAAGTCACAGGGATATCGCCACAGTCTAAGACAGTAGCCCAGCTGTTGAACGGGTTGGTGGCCAGAGGAACATTGTAGCCTCCACTGTAATTTGTCAGTTATGAGGCCGGAGCCTGGGCAATAGTGACGTACTAGAGATTAAGTCTTCGAGAGCCTTGTCGAATACCAGAAGGTCCAAATCGGGCACCCGGTCTGTATGAAGTACCTGTATCAAACGGTGCACCGATGAAGGCAATGTCATATTGAATGCTGTTGTGACCTAGGCATGGCTGATATGGGAGACGTCCGAAGGTACTGATTCCTGAGAAGACAGAGTCGGCCTGAGTTGTCAGTATGATCGATCAGATTAGCTCGGTAATGAGTTCGTACTTGAGTACCGCCATCACCAGGTAGTCTGTTGTACCACAGTGATTGATGGGGGCCTTCCATCTGCTTCTGGTCATGGTTACCATGAGCAAGAGCCACAGAGGCGATGCTGAGGAGGGAAAGCGACGCGAAGAGCATGATGATAGAACTTTCTCACCGTTGAGAGTGATAGAGATCAAGTCTGAGGAGACGCAGAATGATAGCAAAACAGCCAATATTTATGTCAGTCTACAGATTCCATGAACAGAACCATGATCCCACCTAATGCTGTAACATGCATCCTAACGTCACTTCAATTGACTGGCATACTCTTGTTTTCCGGCACTTCACATCATCGTAATTGATGTTATTGAGTAATAGCAACACCCAGCTAGAGCACCTCTACAAACGCCCGTCAATGAAGCGCGTAAACTACCACAATAGGCTAGTCCGAGGTAGAATATGCGATGAGACCCCAGACAGATCGGCACCCCGCAACTCGAGGGTCTTATCGTGGCTAAGTTACCGCATCGAGTAACCACGATAGATAAGGACGTTGCACGGTCATGGTTTTGAGTTTATGCCGTGTAAGCAATGCGGTGTCAATGACAAGTTGGACGAAATGCCTCATACTAATAAAATGCGCCTTCGGGATGCAGTAGGCGGATGCTGCAGGTTGTGCTGATGCAGGCTTATCTCGAGGTGAGGTATTGAAGTGGCTTTTGGGAATGGCGGCATAAGGGTCTAGCCCGTCCGTGGGGTAAGCGGTGGATGAGTCCATAGCGGACTGAGATGGGATGAGTGAGTAACTGTCTCAGTATGATCAGTCAATGTCTCGATACTTCAAAGCCTGATGGTGCTCGGCCATAGGGTCATCAATCGCAATTTTCCAGACTTGTCAACACTCAAACCATCAAAATGGCTTCTCAACACCCTTCGAGTCCCAACGTCTCACCTTCGGTCTGGGGATCCTTTCCAGACGAAGAAACCCCTCTGATCCAAAACCCAACCAAACCAAACAAGTCGTCCAGCTCACCATGGCTCTCCGAAACACTCTTGCTAGTAAAAGCCTCTGTACCAGTGATACTGGCATACGTGCTCCAAAACAGCTTGCAAACAGTCTCCATCCTCATCGTCGGCCGCATCTCCCCCGAAGCACTAGCGACAGCTGCATTCTCCTACATGTTCGCCATGGCAACAGCCTGGCTTATCGCTCTCGGTGGAACGACTGCTATCGATACACTTGGATCGAGTACCTTCACGAGCTCGAAGAATAAACACGATTTGGGAATACTGTTGCAGAGAGGCATGGCTGTCTTGACGGGCTTTTATGCTGTGGTTGCGATTATATGGTGCTTATCTGGTTACATCTTTCGTGCCCTTGGACAGGAAGACTTCATCTGTGTCCAGAGCCCAAGATTCCTGATGTTTCTGATCCCTGGTGGTCTTGGATACGTCTGGTTTGAGGCTATGAAGAAGTTCCTCCAAGCACAAGAGATCTATAGACCTGGCACTTATGCTCTTTTTGTCACGTCACCTCTAAATGCGTTGTTGAATTGGCTGTTCATCTACCCCCTGGGCTTCGGTCTTGATGGAGCGCCAATTGCAACAGGCATCTCATACTGGCTGTCATTCCTCATACTAGTTGGATACGCAACATTCGTCAAAGGCTCGGAGTGCTGGGGCGGCCTCAATCACAGACAAGCACTTCAACATTTGGGACCCTTCGCTAAGCTGGCATTTCTGGGTGTCATCCACGTCGGGACCGAGTGGTGGGCATTCGAGATTGTTGCGCTCGCTGCCGGGCGTCTTGGTACCATCCCACTAGCTGCCCAGTCCGTCGTAATGACTCTGGATCAGATCATCAACACTATTCCTTTCGGCCTTGGAGTAGCAGCGTCGTCTCGGCTGGGCAACCTTCTGGGCTTGGGCGATGCATTGCAAGCGCGACGTTGCGCACATTCAGCAGCCCTTCTATCTATCGTCTTCGGAACAATCATCCTCACCATCCTTCTATCTACCAAGAATGTCATCGCCAAGCTCTTCAACGACGATAAAGAAGTCGTAGATCTTGTTGCGCATGTCATGCCTTATGTAGCACTCTTCCAAATCGCCGATGGCCTTAATGGAAGTTGTGGAGGCTCCCTACGAGGGATGGGTCGGCAATGGGTTGGTGCGCTGGTCAATTGTGTCAGTTACTACGGAGGTGCGCTTCCAGCTGGCATTTGGCTTGCTTTTCATGGCTGGGGATTATCTGGACTTTGGGTTGGACAGTGTGTCGCTTTGTTCCTTGTGGGAGTTCTGGAGTGGATTATTGTTGGCATGTGTAACTGGAAGAAGGAGGTGCAGAGGGCGGCTGATAGGATGAAGGCTGGTGGCCTGGAGAGCGCCTTGTAAGTCATGGCACAGGATCTGTGTATACTTGGATGCACAATTGAAGTGCATGCAATAGACAGTGCGCCTAAGTAGGTATCAAAAACATTATCCCATAAAGCTACGATTGTTAAAATTGAGTAATCTAATTGCTCATCTAAGCTAGCATAAAGTGTCCAATATGTTTCGTCTCTTATTCTCTCGACCAATGGTTTCGATAGCCTGACACCTTCCTAAACTACTATAACGCCGCTAAATCATCCCATTCTCACTGAAGCTCCGATACCTTGAGGAAATCAATGTCTCTGGGCTGCGTCTCGCATTGACTACATACGTAGTGTGCTCGTAATGCCCAGGAGACGATGTAACCATTGCCTCCTCAGATAACGCAGGAACCTTGTACCCCAGAAAGATAAGAAATCATCCTGGATAGGAATTGTAACCGCATCGTACTAAACTCCCGGACTGATAAGAGATGCGATATCTCCAATCGGCTCCCGAGCGATGAACATGGGTCTAGCCAGAATGGGGGTCAAACCTGTACGCCTCAAACACTCAATCCCATATCACTTATCAGCTTCAAGTCTAGAACTATGAGAGATATATAGCTATGGCCGATCCGAAAGTGACAGGACACCCAGCGATCAAACCATCATACTGCAGACGTCTAAATGGATAACGACAAGATTAACAGTGGCGTTCTTGAGAAGGGTGATGTGACAGAAGGAGAGTCCACTGAGCTAGGCTCTGTTCTCAACGCGTCTGGTCATACTGACCAGCTCACCCGACAATATGGTCTCGTCGGACTCACGGGCATCGCAGTCACTGTGAACAACGCTTGGGTTGTTCTGGGCTCTTCAATCTCCGTATCAATTCTGAGTGGAGGCATTTCCGGAGTCATATACGGACTAATAGTGGCCGTGTTCTACTATACGTTTATCGGATTAAGCTTGGCAGAGGTAAGTCTCATAAGCCCAGATCGTCTGAGCCATTCTGATATCCGCAGCTCTCATCATCCTGCCCAAGCTCCGGTGGTGTCTATCACTGGGCTACCATAGCCGCCGGACCAAAGTGGGGCCGAGTCACCGGCTTCTATGCCGGCTGGATCAATTTCTACGGCTGGATGTTCGGACTCGCATCGTTGGTCCAAGTCGCCGCCAACGCAGGAGTTCAATGCTACGCGACTCTCACACCAACCTTCTCTCCCGAAGCATGGCATGTTTATGTGGCATATCTCATCGTGATATGGCTCAGTGCTTGCATCGTCATATTCTCCAATCGACTGGTACCATATACTCAGAAACTCGGGTTGTTTCTCGTTGTGGCTGGTGGTCTTGTGACTATCATTATAGTCGCTGCCATGCCCGAGAAACATGCTTCTAGTGACTTCGTTTGGAACTCATTCAGCGAGAATAACCTCACTGGTTGGAATGATGGTGTTGCATTTATGGTTGGAATTCTCAATGGTGCTTTTACTATTGGTACACTGGACGCTATTACGCATATGGCTGAAGAAGCTGCCGAACCCAAGAAGGATCTACCGAGAGCTATCTTTTTGTATATCGGTATCGGCGGTGTTTATGCCTTGGCTTTTGCCATCGTCCTAGGATACGCCATTTCCGACCTCTCAGTCCTCCAAGGAAACTCCAATACTTTCCCACTAGCTGGGATATATCACCAAGCGACTGGAAGCTCAGCTGCAACATTCGCTCTCCTGTTCATCATTCTGATTTCATCTCTTTGCTGTGTCATCGGTACTGTTCTGACGAATTGTCGAACTTATTGGACACTGGCTCGCGATCAAGCAGTCCCTTTCTCGAAGTACTTCAGCAGAGTCAACAGCAAACTTGGAACACCAGTCGAGTCGACTCTTTTTGTGGCGGTTATTGCTTCAGGTATTGGAGCTATTCCTCTGGGAAGTCCTGTTGGATTCAGCAACCTGACTGGATCTTTCATCATCATCACGACAGTGTCATATGCCATTCCCATCATTTCGAATCTTCTCAGCGGCCGCACACGATTTTCTCCCGGACCTTTCCATCTTGGAAAATGGGGTTCTTTGATCAATGGATTCACCATTATGCTCATCGTCCTCTTCGACATTTTCTTCTGCTTCCGTAAGTACATAGCGACTGTGTATAGTACAGGACTAATGTGCGTACAGCCGTGGGACTGCCTTTCGATGTAACGACAATGAACTACAACTCAGTGATTCTCGTTGGTTTGTGCTTGTTGATAAGTCTATGGTGGTTAGTGTCTGCTTCGAAACACTACCCAGGCCCTTCTTTCCGCCATACAGCCCACATCGATGGAGTTAAAGATGAAGAATCATAGACAAGAAACTGGAAGTACTCAAGTGTATATACCCAAAGGGAAATGAGCCAGATAACCATTCTCAAGATTGTAGGACTCTTTTGCATATGTGAATTCATCCTTCTTTTATTCCTATGGGACCAATCTTCAAACTCTTGAAATAGCCACAAATTCCGAGTATACTAATGGCACATTTCACCAAGAGACAGTGAAGTCTAGATTTGTGCATCTCAATCGAGGTCTCCAGCAACCTTGTCTGCCCATTTTCGCATGTCAGCAATGCCTCCCCTTGTCAATGTCTGCTCCATAGGTATAGGTCGAAAAAGCACATGGTGCTTCTTATTCCATGGACTCTCAATCTTCTGAGCCCTTTTAGACCCCTTGAAATTTTCGAATTTCGAACCAACTTCGAATTTCAATCTGTCGAAGACCACATACTTGATCCTACTGTGATCTTCCCATATGAAGCTTCCCTCATGAGATGCACGTTGAGATGCACGTTGCATTACCGATCTAACAAGACCGTGGAGGAATCTGAATGAAGTGCTCTTTTTTTCTTCAACCCCTGCTCCCCATCTATGTGTCTTTGCACAGACTTTCTCCAAGCTCTTGCCATGGGAAAGGGCTTCGGCGATTTCTTCCTGTAGAAAGTTAGTACCGTAGTGGCTTGGATGATGGAAATTAGTCTTACCAATTGTGGTATGTGCAGGTGGAAATGAAGATGCCTCAGGTTTGGAAAATTGAGGATGAAGTTCGTCGCTGTTTGGGCGTCTAGGCCCGGCATTCTGTCCCGCATAGTGTATGTCTCGTCAGTGAGTTTCAAAACGGTCAGATTCGTGTGCATGTAAAGCCCCCGAAAAAGAGGGTCTTCTGGACCGGGATCTCGAGCATCTCCAGGATAAATCCCGTTGTCGCAGATGGTAAGACGCGTCAAAGTGTCAAAAGTGGAAAGGAACTCTATCCCTTCGTCGGCGTCTTCCTGCAAGTCCATGTAAAGGCTTCGGAGTTTAACATCTCCTCTTGCAGCCGAGAAGATATCGGTAAGGCGTCGGTAGAGCAAACCCACCCGAGTATTTCTCCGGCCCAAAGTGAGTTCTTGCAGCTTCAGAAAGTCAATAGCGTGGAGAATAGCGTCCGTTTGCTCATCGTCAAATTCTCCTTCGGTGAGAGAGAATGTTTTTAGGGCTGACAAGTAGCCTTGTCTCGGTGATTCCTGACCTGTCTCTTCCCATTGGAAATGCATATAATGGAAGGTGCTGTCGTTAAGCGCTAGACTTCGTAATGTCGAACGTGAATTCCAGATCAGTAGTTCGGGACAGGTTTTACTCCATCCTTGTCGCCCCCAAAAAGCATCCTTATAGAAGCTCAGGTGTTGCAAGTCCTTCAATACACCCAGAGGATCTGCATTATGAGACTCACTGGAGATAGGAACATTGGTATTCAACCAAAGCGCCTTTAGGTTCTTTTTCGTCGATAGTGAGTTTGCCATAGATCTGTTGTATGGTCAGCGGCTTTCTACTATCCAGTAGCTGTAAACGTACTCAGTAAGCATCGTACCACCCCAAAGCTCCAAATTATCGAGATTTTTCAACAGCTCTTCGACGTATCGATGGACGATGTACCGATGCCTCTTCCCTGGATCACCAGTTTCAACCAAAGCTCGGCGAACATAGATTGCGATTCCTGGCTTCTTTTTGGGATCCACATCATCTGGAAAGGTCTCTTGCTGTCCCTTGTAGCTACCTTCTGTCTTCAATTGTTTCCTTTGTTCAATGCTGAGAAATGGTTCGGTAGTCTTGATGAGCTTTGCAATGTGAACATGTAGACCGCAGAATCTCTCGATGCTTTTGAAGAGTTGAGGGATGGCGAGAGAATAGAGCGCCTTGCTGGTTAGGGTTAGACTTTTCAGACATATCTTATCATCAATCTGTATCTTTTGTTAGTTGGGTCTCAGCTTTCGGATTTCGTAAGATTTGCCTTTTTGATTATCATATTCATGACTTCTGGGGGTAAGCATGAGAGTCGGCCAATCGAAGGATTGTTTTGACGAGGCGATGGCCCAGGTTGTTCGGATAACGACAGTCTAGTTTTGGATGCCTTTTTTGAAGGCTCATCATCACTCTTGTAATCGGGAGCCTTCCGTTTCAGGACTTTCTTGGGTCCTTCCGTAGAGGCTGAGGGGGGCTTAGTATCTTGAGCTTTAAGTCGCGAAGTCATTTGCCCTATCACTTTTGATCGTCGATTCTGGACATGTTGGATGAACCAACAAGGGAGAGGCGAGGTTAAGATTAGACAGTACTGTGATAAACAGTCACGTGATCCCGCTAGCTTCCAGGACTGTCACAGGGTCATGGTTACTGCATGCCCTGTAAGTTGGATAAGGGGGAAGCGGGCAGTCCCTAGAAGGTGGCTGCCCAGGACAGCGTACGAGATGGTGCAGGGGTTGGACACAATGGCAATTCACTGCCTGAATCGCATCAGTATTTGAAAGCACCAACTCATGATGGGTTGAAGAGAAAATCGGATTTAGTTTCTCATTGTTGCTAATTGATTCGAGATAATGACTCGAGAGAAAGGCTGTAATCGCGGCAATAATGGCCGCCTTGTCCTATTTAATCAAATGAAATTGGTGGCGGCAACAGCTGACAAGCCTTTTTAGCAACGGCCGCTAGACCGCTAGAACACCGTACAAATAGGTGGTCCACCAACGTGGTTGTCCAGGGTAATGGACTTTCGCGAGACCGAACAACTGCCAATGATACATGTAAAACGATTCAGGTCGGTCAGGAATTGAACTGGTGCATAGCGATTCTTCTTTCTTAGACTGCATATACTTTTTATCAGTTGGCGTATATCGCGAAGTTGAATCACCAATGGGACAGCGGTACGTTTGGGTTTACCACCGTGGTCGATTTTCTATCATAATGCGAATAGCGAGAATTGATGAAAAAGCTCACTATCCCACAAGTATATCAAGAGAGTCTAGAAATACAATCGTTCTACCGGTTGAATCATTGCAATTACAGGCTACGTCCTTTTAGTGCTAAAACTCCTCAGGGAGGATTGCGAGGAATAGCTGCCGCCGCCCTACGACACCGGCCTGACCCCAGACAAACGCTGACCTTCCTACATGAGACAGTTTTCTATTTATTCGGAATCCATCTTGCCCATCTTGGATTTAACTTCATCCGATAGATCGGCAAAGCCTGGAACATGCCTATCCGCCATACTTTGGATATGAGGCAACTGCTCCTCTAGCCATTCTTGATCATGACCAGCTTGAGGAATGATCATACCAGCTTCTCTGAGAGCCACCATTGGAGTAAAAGTGACCATGATAAGCCTCTTGACTTCATTCTTAGAAGTCCAAATTTCATTATCCTCCGTCATTTCAACACCTAGGACATCGTACCAATTATATTCGATGTTCTCGGCAAGTTTATCAAAGTCTTCCTTGGATCTGCTCGCCGATGTGCGAACAAGGCCGATAATGCGATTGGATGTATTTGAGTGAGGCACACCGGCCACAAAATAGTCATTATGTTCGTTGCTTTCTGGGAAGAAGCGAACATGGACGAAGAACTTGGGGGTGCTGAAAGCTTCGCAGTGTAAGCCGGTGACTCTTTCTGCTAGGAGCCTTTTCTGTTCGTCGCTGAGAGGGCAGGAGTGGTGAACCTGATAGAAGGGCATAGTTGTAGAATGTAAGTGACAGAGTAAAACTGTTTTGCGGTGGAAGCTGATTGTGTGTTGGGTTCCTTGTTGGCAAGGTTGGTAGAGGAAGCTGGCAATTGACAGAAGCGGGGTTGATGAAGGCTACGCCAACGTCAATATGCATGTTGGTTGTTAGTTCCACGCCAACCTATTAGACTGACGTATTGAGAGTGATAACGCCTTTTCACTGTAAATACTGGACATTGTCGGCGGGACTTTTGCAACAACAAGTAGCCATGTGATCAAAAGTGTTGGTTGTCTGTCAAGTACGCATTGCGGGCATCTTATCTCCAGACGTGTCAGCAGCAGACCCAAAATAGTAATAACCGGTCTTGTAAAGTCACCTTCTGGAAAGCGTATAGTCACGGGATGATTCTGAAATGTGTACATATATAGTAGCCACGCTTTCCGAGCACTCTTGTTCTAAGCGTCTATCATACCACTTTCAAATTCAACGCCAAATTTAATTGACCATCATGGAAAATCAACGTCCCACAGTCCACTACACAGTCGACCCATCCACCAACCCAGCCCTCTGGCCACCACCCGCCCCAGACATAGAAAATACTGTCATTTACAGAGTCGATGTAATCTACAATAACATCAACGGCAATTCCACCTTCCGAGTTCTCCGAACAGGAACAGATGAACATGTTCACCACGCCGTCATGCAAGTTACAAAGCACATCGCGCGGGGGATTTATCGGATTGTTAGCATGAATGTCAGCGAGTACTCTTGTGTGGTGGTTATGGAGACTGAGAAATCGAGGGATGAACTTAGAGCCCATGGGTTTCCTTGGGACAGAAACAGTAATCCACAGCCGCCGGAGGTGGTTCTGAGATAACTTATTATAGACTCAGGATCTTTATTATTGTATTTCAAGTCTGTCAAGACATTGCACTATCTCGAACTCTCAATCTGTGTCTTGTTCCAATAGGTAGAGGTGCTCGAATTGAAAGGGAAACCTCCCAGCCGTTTGTCCTTCAGAAAATTGTCATCAACTTCATTACCATGTCTCAACATACGGTCGAATATCAATCTCCTGCGTGAAGGCTGACCGATGCTGTGTATGCAAATTCCAATACGCTTCCGCAATCTACCACCCAAGTCAGTAAAAACCCTCCAGAACATAATTAAGATACTTACTGCGTCAGGGCTAATCTTGCCATCTTCAACACCATTGTTCGCAGCCCACTCCTTCGTCCTCGGAATATCAATCACACCATCAATAACAGCATGCGCAATATGAACACCATTGGGCCCAAACTCACGGGCCAAAGATTGATGCATCGCGCGCTGGCCCCATTTTCCTGCTGCAAAGGTACTGAACTGGGCACTTCCCTTGATAGAAGCTGTAGCGCCGGTGAGGATCAGTGTGGGAGGGTAGTGTGAGCTGGGTACCGCGTCGAGTAAATGCGGGATTGTAGCTTGGGCGAAGTGGAAGAATGACCGAATTGATCCATCGAGTGAAGCGTTCAAGTCTTTTTCAGTCAGTTCGAGGAAGGGTTTCTTTGCGAAACCGCCGCTTCCGACATTGTAGACTGCCGCGGCGAGATGAGAGTCTGGAAATTGTTTGTTGATGTCGTCAAATGCCTTCTTCAACGATTCTGGATCGGCGACATCCGCACTGATGCCGATGGCCTTGCCACCAGCTTTTTCGACATCCGCAAGAGTAGATTCATAGCTCTCCGGACGACGAGCAAAAAGAACAACGGGATATTTCTGAGCAAAGCGCAGAGCGACAGATCGTCCTGGGTTGGTTAGTAGTGAGATCACGATAGCGGGGTTCAGGTGGGGTGGGTAAGCTTACCTGTGCCTGGGCCGACACCAGCGATGATAGCGTAGAGAGATTTGGAAGCCATGATGATTGGAGTGAGTTGTTGTTTGAGATGGAGGATGATGGAGGTCAGATTCTTATTCTGTCAGATTTATGATTTCTTATATAGGATTCAAGGTGATCTCATTGCTCAGCAGAATTATGTCATCCGCTTATAAATATCGTCCGACGCTACTGCAGCCATCTCGCGTCTCGGCAACTTCAACCAAGTCCGATTCAGTAAGCACTTTTTGAAGTTCAAGAGTACGAACAAAGATGAATATTTGATCAGAGAAAATATAGGTGAAAGCTCATTTGGTGTATCTTTTGATCCAGGACACATTGCTAAAGCAATCGGTCCACTTCAGCGTAAGGCAGCTCGTTTGGACAATGGATCCACAGCAGCCAGTCACCACCTCTAGGCATCAGTCTCCAAAGTCTTCAGCTTCAGCCTTGAGACCGTGCAAAATTACCATAGCGTTCAGTTCACAAGAACCAACGCCAAGGAAAATCATTAGTGAACAACCAACGAGATGTTGGCCGTGAGTCAATGTCTCCATCATGTCACCCCATTATCAAAATTAGGGGTCCATTTACGGCCCGAGTCTTGGCGCTAAAACAACCATAAAAACAACACGTGCCACTCATTCAATTCTCTACATCACGACTCCAAATATGTGGTCACTCTATCGACTGGCAGCTATAATCCTGCCATTGTTATTGTTGTGGAAACTTCTTGTCAGTGCTTCTGAGGATATACAGCAGCATGATCCCTATACGATTCCGAAATGCTCCCATGATGGACCCATGAAAAGAGTCGTGGGATATTACCAAGACTGGAGTGAAAGTGTTTACTGCGATTCACCAAGTCCTGAGGATATTCCAGATGGTGTTTACACTCATATCAATTTCGCCTACGCTGGCATTGATCTTCGGACTTTGAAGATCATCCCGCATTTCAGGAAGGATACGGAAACGTACAAACGTCTCGCAGCGAAAAAGAGGATTGATTCGAACCTTAAGATTTTCATCTCAGTCGGTGGTCCACCTGCCGATGCGGAAGACTCGACTGCTGTTGCGTTCTCCAGGATTGTTCGGTCGAAGAAGAACCAGGAGATCTTTATCAGATCGTTGATCTCTTTCCTTTGGACGTATGATTTTGATGGTGTCGATATTGATTGGAGATACAATCTTAACGTGGAGGACTTTGAAGATTATGATCATCTCCCAGTATTCTTACGCAATTTGAACGAGGCTCTGAAGCAAACCAGCCGAAGCGGCCTCAGTATTGCCCTTCCAGGTTCAGAGAGGCAGAGATTTACGCACTATAACATGCCTGAAGTCGCGAAACATGTTGACTTTATCAACTTCAGGACATTTGACTTGCGTGGTAAGATCCCTGAACACATTTCTGGGATATCACTGACTTTTTTGCAGGTGTTTGGAATGGACCCAATGAATGGTCAAATCACGACAGCTATATATATTCCCACACCAACCTAGACGATGTCCAAATGAGTATAACTGCTCTTGCTGGCATGCTCGTGGACGGGGGAGTTGATATTGGGAAGATCAACATGGGACTCGCATTCTACGCTCGTACTTTCACTGCGTCGGATCCTAACTGCTCACATCCTAGGTCACGACTTACCTCGCTATCTAAATGCAAACTCGACTCAGGCGGTCCGAGCGCTGACTGTACCAACACCGTCGGTGTCAAATCGAATTCTGAAATCAAGAAAAAGTATCTGAATGAGGAACATAAAGTCGAGCTCGATGCGATAGACGCTGTGAAGGTCATCAGAGATGGTCGAGAGTGGCTTACTTATGATGACGAAGAAACATGGAAACTCAAAATTGACGACGTTCGTCGCAGAGGAGCATGTATTGGTGGCGTTGTGGTTTCTGATATTAACCATGATACGAAAGCCGGGGACTTTTCGAAAAAGTTGGAGACTGTTACGAAGTACAAGTCAAATGCTGTGTTTACATACTTGACCTTTGACACGAGACCTGGTGGTGGGTATGAGTCAAGATGGGTCGGCGAGCCCAAAAATAAATGGATGTCTCGATTGAAGAATTTCGCCAATCTTCTTCAGAAAGCTCCTCCTGGTGGAAAATACCAGCACAACATCACAGACAAGGAACCACAGACACCATCTGAGTATGCAGACGAACCCGTCGATCCACCTGCAGGTGCTATTCTTGCAGAAGGAACCGTTCGATCCTGTGGACGTTGGCACACTGTCAAGGAATATGAGGACTGCGCCCGCATTCTCGTGCCAAACAATATCACTCTTGCTGTCTTTGCCTACGTCAACCCATCAGTCTCATCAGCCAACTGCACAGGTAGCCTTGTTGAAGGGCATACCTACTGCGTCGGCCCAACGCACGAAGTCATTCCCTCCAAGCATCCAAGCCTCCCACGATACAAATACGGTTGTTACGCCCGGGAACTGTACACACGGAATTCTGTCCTGTATCGTGATTTCGAAGGTCACCAAAGGGGAATGACAGTGGTCAGATGCCAACTATCTTGTCTATCTGAAGCAGGAGACAGGAACCCAGTTTTTGGTCTGCAAAACGGGGATACCTGTCTTTGCGGGCCACTCCTAGCAATGAATAGCCAGCGCGTCGACGATTCACAATGTGATATGCATTGCAACGGTGACAAGAGACCTGGCTGCGGTGGTAAACACGCTGTTCAGATATACAGTCACCTCGACTACCTACCCGTTAGGTCAAAGGAAATGGGTTGCTATACGCACGATGAGAAGAAGCCGGTATTAACCGGCGATAGCTTTGAAGCAAAGGGTATGTCGGACGATTATTGTGGTAGCTACTGCAGTGATAAAGGGTTCAACTTGTTCGCGGTCAGTGAGGATACCATATGTCTATGTGGTGATGCATTGCCGAAGTCGGCTAAGAAGGTGGATTGGGAGGAATGCAATCTCCACTGTATGGTTCGAGAGGCTCCGGTATGTGGTGCGAAGGGAAGGGCGGTTGTTTGGATGATGAACATGCCCTTGAAGGATATCAAGGAGCTGGAGCTGAGGGTTGAGATTTCTGAGAGGATGAGGGATCTCGGGATAGATACGCGGAACAGGTACCTTCTTGCTACTTGATGGAGGTAAAAAGCGACAAGACTGCTTTGAACAGCAGTGGGTCAAGCACGGCTAGGTACCTAGGTCACAGAAGAATTATCCTCTAAGGCTAAGGTTACTAAAATAAAGTAGCCTAAATGTTTCTCTAAATCGCCATAAGATGACTAAACTATTTCGTCTCTTATGCTTACAACAGTCAATTCTTCTGACACCCTGTGGCACGGTTATTCTAGGGCGTTTACTCAAGTTGTAGCGCTGTAACTAGCAGCCACAGCTTCGTTTTAACAGCACTAGGGCTGGATATGATGCGACTAATTATTGCGATAACACGCACGTCTTTTTGTTATCCAGGTAATTGAATAGGAATTTGTCCATGGTTACATTGACAGATCTCAATCAGATCGCATCAGCAAAATGACACGCTGCAAACTCAATTGACGTGCAGCAATTGGCAAGGATACGCGCTAAAAAGGGGCACTAACTCCAAGAAAGCAGGCGGTAAGACGCGGCATCTCCAACATTGCCAAAACTTTAACAAATCTCACTGAATTGCATTGCATCATAAGAACATCCCTTCAACCAATTGTACATCATTCTTTCTTCTTGTCGCTCGTTAACAGATGTGATCACATTTTTTATTCATCGAAATCTTTCTATCACAGTGTGGCCCCTTCAATGGGTGCGCTCATCCTCAATTGAGTATGTCACATCGAATACCAATCGGTCCAACAGCCGGTCCTCTTCTTGACCCCTGGACCCATGGAATCAGCATCATCCGCGATATATGCTCTCGATGGTCCGAACTCGATATTACGCAAATCGGTTCTTTAATCGCCATAGCCGGTACCGTGCCTACTGCCTGGCGTTTCCTCAATGGCGCATGGCATGAAGTTTACGGTACCATCCGTCGTTTCTTCCTCGCATCCGTCACAATTCCCGGCGGCGATCCTCTTAACAGGAGTGTCGTTAAATGGATTCTTGCAAACAGAGAACGTCATTATCGCTCTTTTCACGGAAGGACTGATGTTGGTCAGAATGGTGATCGGGCTGCTGCGCTGAAAAAGACGAAGCATTCCATTCAGTATTCGCCGCACTGGAATACGCGATGGCTTTTCTGGGAGAGGAATTTGTTTCTTGTTACGAGAAAGGTTAATGATTTTAGCTCGTCTTTGTCGGATCCTAGTTATGATGGTATTGGCGGGGAGGAAATCACCGTGAGTTGCTTTGGATGGTCTGCGGAACCGATCAAAGCATTCATCGAATCATGTCGCGAGTATTCGGATCGACAGACGCAGTTCTTTGTTATTATATATGCTCGCGATCGATATGGATTATCTTGGAAACCGAAAGCGCGCAAACCGATTCGACATTTGGAAACTGTTCACTTTGACAACGAGACTAAGCAAGAGCTTCTGGGCGATATTCGCAATTATTTGGATCCCAAGACTCAGAAGCGGTATCAGAGTAGGAGTATGCCTTATCGACGCGGCTATCTCTTCTACGGACCACCCGGAACTGGAAAGTCGTCTTTATCTGTTGCTATTGCCGGAGAATTTGGATTGGATCTATACGAAGTTAAGATTCCCAGTGTCGCAACGGATGCGGATCTTGAGCAGATGTTTCAAGAAATTCCACCTCGGTGCGTTGTTTTGTTGGAAGATATCGATGCAGTTTGGACCGATCGGTCAAGTCGGCCTAATTCTGATAACGGACAAGATAACGGTTCTGCGCCAAACTGCACTTTATCTGGTTTACTGAATGTTCTTGACGGCGTTGGATCTGTGGAAGGACGAATTATCATAATGACGACAAATCACCCCGAACAGCTCGACAACGCCCTCGTCAGACCAGGCCGCGTGGACATGAAAGTCCTACTAGGCAACATCAGCCGCAAGTCAGCAGAAGAGATGTTTATCCGCATGTTCTCTCCCGACTTGGGCTGCACATCCCATCTTGACATGGATGAAATTCGAGAATTGGCTGCAATGTTTGCCAAGGAGATTCCGGATGATACGTTTACGCCTTCGCTGCTGCAGGGTTTCTTTCAACTGCATCTTGAGAGCCCGCATGATGCGGCTTCTAGTATTGGGGGTTGGGTTAAGAAGGAGCTTGAGAAGAGCTCGGAAAAGGAGTTTGAGGTTGTTAATGGGCGACGAAAGTAGGGTAATCATGTATATTATGTATCAAAATCGGGGGTTTGTTGCTGCTTTTCATGGGTACGAAGTCATAGACTTGGGTTAAAGTTAAAATGAAGATGGTATCTCTTTAAGTCTATTGTACAGTATCTATCTCAAACAAAACGCTCATAATACAATGTCATCTTTTAGCTACATCCTCCACCACCGCCTCCATCACCACCGGAGCAACCTCCACCATCACCACCCCAGCCGCCGCCATCGCCTCCTCCGAACCCGTGGTCACCCCAGAAGCCTCCTACGTGCCCTGCGCCCTCACCAACGTGGGCATACTTGCGGTGTTTCTTGTACTTCTTTGGGTAGCCGTAGTTGTAGGGTTTTGCGGCGTAGCCCATTGCTGGTTGGGGGTGGTAGTCGTAGACTTGTGCTTGCTTCTTTCTTCTACCGAATGGGAGACACATTGTGATGTTTTCTGGTTTTGTGGTTGTAGAGTATTTGTGTGTGGTTTGATGGTTTGATCGTTGGAGAAGTAGAGTTGCTTCTTGTGTGATAATTATGTGTTGAAGTGGTTGGTTGTTTGAAGATCGTCTGGAGTCCAGAGATCAAAAGGTAGATTTGAATTATCGCTGATGGGTATTCTTGATACGATTGTTTGTGATGATGCTACAAACTCCAAAGACAGGAATCATCCATCTATATATACAAAACCCCATCCATACAATCTTCCAAATGACGTGGTCTCGGACATGCCATCAAGGCTGAGCGATCACCTCGCACTTCTCCAATCCTTCCAGAAGTTCTAGCGTCATAAATCAATCCACCTGTACATAATTGGTCAGATCCAGCGGGCGGTGCAGCTTGATTAAGGGGAAGCTTTGTCCATCGCCCAATCATTACCCTTTTTGGACGAATTAGCTGTCAGCCCTGTGTGACAATCTATGCCGCATTGGGGGGTCATGCAGCGATGATCGGCGGGAAATAGATCATGCCCCGCCTTGTTGCTGCGCCATGTCGTGGACGAGTCCGAATGCGATGGATGCTTGAGTGAAAGAGGAATTAATTGGGCGAGATTAGTGCAGTTTTAGGCAAGCATTTTTAGAAGCAGTGTTGGTGTCGATTGGTTTATTTATGGTCTACCTGGACATGCGACGTAAAGTGGGTAACAGTCAGGACCTTAGGGAAGCACAAGAAACAAGGGTATCGTGCGAGCACAGTCTCATCATCTACATGACGAGCAGGGATTGAGACACAATACATCATGAAGAACGGGCTCGTCATGGAGATGACGAGATTATCTTTGTTGACCTATCTTTATCCTGGCACACAAGATGGGACAAATTTTGCTGTGCTATTTAGGGTAGCCCGGGCAAAACAGGTGAATAAGCTTAATTTTATCAAGGCCCTGATGAGCAAGCACCGGAATCATTGTACAAAATAGTGAATAGTTTCATCATGGCGGTGATGAGATTATGCTTATTCACTTTTCTTACCTAGTTAATCAAAGTGGGTAAACATTGTGGTTTAGGTAATGTTGTAGCATCAGAGTGTCCGTACATTCGCTCTTCTCTATAGTTCCCGTATCGTAAGTGCTGTTACCCTGATGGAGCATCTAGTAATCCTGAAAGACCTCCTTCTCACCAGCCTCAATCTTAGCCCAAGCCTCAGTCAGAAACTCCTCAGGCTGAGTGAACTTGTAATCAGGTAAAAGCTTATTCCACTCAGCAGAGACGTGAAAAGCGCTGTTCCCAAATGCAAGAAGACATCCCTTCCAATAGAATGCCGCAAGTTCCTCACGAACTTCCAAGGGAATAGACGGATGGTCCATCTTTGGGATCCACGAGGTTTTAAGCTCGCCGGCGAGGATGTCCTTGGTCTCCAATTTCTCGACAGTAAATGGTTTACCTAAGAGTATCAGAAGGGATTGTTTTGGGGAATGGGATTGATGTACCTCTGATCTTCTCTCCTAAAGCGACGAGCTCGTTCATCGTCATGTATGAACCTCTAATTCCACTCAAAAGAGGCCATTCTCCCTCATACTCAATAGCCAGAGTAGTTACCTTGGCAGCATCTTGTACAGTAGTCAGAGTGACGAGAGCGTCGCCAGCATCAACAAGTGTGGCGCGGCAGGCACCAAAGTTGATAGGTGTCTCGAACATAGTAATATGCTTGGATGACTTGTATGGGTAAGTCATGTAGTTCGTGAACCAGCCGTACTGAAAGAGTGTGTACTCGATGACCTGGCGCGCAGTTAGTCAATCGGCTTTCGTTATTTAAAGAAGTGTTGTCTTACCTTCTTGTCTTTGTTGATCTCGGCCAAGTACCTTCGAGTTTCCTTCTTAAAGTCATACCAAGGAAGATGTTCGAGCTTGGATCTAGAACCAATTAGTACCAGCGCCATCCAAGTGGTTGGAGACTTACGAAGACCATTCACTAGGCGCGAACCTCTTGACTCCAGCTTTAACAGCTGCATCAATCAAGTTTTTCTGGGCGGGCCATGCAGTCGTATCCCCAGCCGGGACTGAGATGAAAGAAAGCACTGTATGAACTCCATCAAAGACCTCTACAAGTTCATCGACACTTTCGTAGTTTGATCTAAACCATTTAACTCCTGGAGCGACTTCCTTCTCGGGCGCATCCTGGTTGTGTAAGCAGAAGATGCTTTGTGTGGAACTTGGTTGCCTACCTTTCGGGAGAGAATGATGATTTCGTGCTTGTTTCTGGAGAGCAGGGCGTCAACGACTTCTCTTCCGACGTCTGCGATTTGGATTAGTGAATGTTGTGCATGTTGATTGGTGGACGTACTGCCTGCTCCTCCGACAATTGCTATCTTGACCATTTTGAAATTGGATGTTTGTTATCTTAGAATGTCTGTTTGTGTACAGTGAAGCAGGAGACGCATCAAACATTACTCCAGCCGGTACTTATAGCAATTATTTTGAAAATTGTTGTTTGCTTTATTCCGCCATTTCTCAGGACCGTGGTTCTCGTCCGCCGATGATAGCATCGCCAAGAGTGGATCCAGTCTACCAGTTGGCTAGATTGCGAGAATTAAGGGACGAAATAAACGAACCAGTCACATACCAAATCTTGCCCAGATCATTTTCGCAACTTTCGATCCTGCCAGCCTAGCTCAGCCAATCAGAATCCAAGAAGATTACAAATCATCTCCGGAATTTCGGCGGACGAAGACCTCCCGCCGTCAGCATCGCTCCCTTTATTCCCTCCTTACCCATACGATCAATAACTTCTGTCAAATTACACTATCAAGAATGGGCGACCACATTTCATTGGCTCCGGAACCAGCCCCGAAACGGCGGAAGCTCCGCAAGGGGACGCAGTCATGCTGGGAGTGCAAGCGGCGGAAAGCCAAGTGCATATTCTCCGACAGTCTTGGAATTTGTGACTCGTGTAGGAGAAGGGGAACGGATTGTGTGAGTCAGGATGCTGATGAGAATCCTCCGCCGTTGGGGAGTAACAAGCATCTTGTTGATCGGCTTGGGGAGGTTGAGGCTCTGGTGCAGCATTTACTCAAGGTGCAGAGTAATGAGAGGCGGTCGGATGATAGGCTTTCGCCTGATAGTCTTGGATCGGTAGGGCGGAGTCATGATGAGAGAAGACGATCTGATTCGTCTCCTGCCTTTCTTACTGAGACTATCGCTGATGCCCAGAACAATACCGTGACAACAGTGAGTTAAGACAACACGAACCCCCATTGGAGACACTGACACATGATAGGACGTCGTCATCACAAACATCACGCCAAGTTCAGAAGACTCAATATTATCTGTTGCCGCCGAAGGTCATGATGATCTATACACAGAACTGGTTGCCGCCTGGCCCGCTTCGGACGACATGGCAGTCATTCTAGGCCTCCCAGTCGAGCCATCACAAATCATCCGTGCACTCACCTGCGCTCCTCCAAAAGATCGCTCGTCCGGTTTTCCATCTCCAGCTAACTTACTCCGCCTACCCCCGCGAGGCTCACATCCAGTCCTGGTAGCGCGGAAGATGCTCGTCCTGGCTACATATCTCCAAGGCGTGCCGATAGCGTCCGAAAAGTATCTTGACAAGCTTAGCACCAGTTACGAGACCATCATGGCTAGACTGGTCAGAGTTGCACATAATAAGGTTACGTGTGACGATGACCTCGTATCATCGCTCGAGGGCATAGAGTGCATTATGCTCGAAGGACTCTACTCCAATTACAGTGGTGACTTACGTCGATCATGGCTTGCGGCTCGTCGGGCTATGACGATGGCTCAGATGATGGGGCTAAATAGAGGAATAGCGCCTCCATCTTTCAGAGGAGCTACCGTTGATGTCGGCGATCTTTGGTTTCGTATTCTCAATTTCGACAGATACCTTTGCTTAATGCTTGGTTTACCACAAAGCTCACCCGACGAACCACTTCCTCTTGTGGAAGATCTCGAATCACACCCTGCCAATCGAAAATTGCAAATTCTTTGTTCATTAGCGTGTGCAAAGCTATTAAACCGCAAGTCTGCCGACCTTTACAACACAAAAATGACAAAGGATATCGATAAGACACTCCGCGACGCCTGCACGTCGATGCCAGCTCAGTGGTGGATTCCCCCTACTCTGGCGTCACATTCGGAACTTCCCGACAGGATTCGTGAGACACTCCGATTCAACGACCACTTCATGCAGTACCATCTTCTACTACAGCTACATATGCCGTACATACTCAAGATCGATGGTGATGAGTCTTGTGGCTACCATAAACTCACTGCCATAACAACAAGTCGAGAAATCCTCACGAGATTCATCTCCCTTCGCACACTCCCTCAAACGAAAACTTATTGTCGAGGGACTGACCTTATTGCTTTCATGGCATCCACAACATTGACGCTCGGTCACATTCTATGCGACCATCGCCATAAAAGAATCGAGGACCACGGATATCACTTCCTCACACAACAACGCTTGAGTGATCGCGGTCTACTCGAACAAGTCCTGTCCATAGCAGAAACCAGCATGCACAAATTTGAAGACGAGATCTCAAAAAGATTGACAACACTTCTACACTATCTGTTGGCTATGGAGGACAATGTTACGGCTGGGGTGAGGTATCATGTGTCTTTTTCAGAAGCGACGAAGAGGGATGCAGAACTGGGTAATCATGTCAAGGCAAGTGATGATGGCACAGTTTTGGAGATTCATCTTCCTCACTGTCCTGTTATTAAGATTCTACGACGGGATCCGGAGGGAAAGGAAGCTTTGCCGGTTGTTATGGAGGTTCCTTGGGGTCAGACACCAGCCTCTCGACGCATCGAGCCGGTTGAATCGATGTCTGCTTCAGAGGGGATCAATCTTAATGGAGATGTTGGAATGTCTCCACTGCTGTCAGATAATCCGGTCGGAGATACGTGGACGTTGGAGGGGTTAGATATGAGTTTTCTTGACAACTTCATAGAAGGGCCTGCTGTTATCTGAACAGACGCTGAAGTCTAATGCCGAAGACTTGGCTCGATAAGAAAGTCTCCCAACGACGATCCGCGACGTGGTTGGTCCGTTATGTAGTCGGGGAACTTGGAATCTCCTCGAGAAGCCACTCATGCTATTAGCAGAAACCTTTATCTACGCCATCTTCTACAGTGGATTCGAACCCGATTACCGCACTAATAGCTGATTCCGCCACCAAACCTGAACTTTTATATCCTCAGTGACTTACTCCCAGAGGCCGTAAAGTACGCCCAAAATTCTTTTGACTGCATCCTTTATGGCGATCCACGCACAGAAACTTGGCACTGTCACGCTACAGAAATCCTTATCAAGGATCATAGCTTCTCCGTACGTGTCATGTGTGCAGCACGCTATGGCTTCGCACTATGGCTCCCGTGCCGCAAAAGCTAATGAGTGGACAGTCCATGATGTAGCGAATGCCAGGCCCTTTACTCATTTGTCAGCCGTGTCCCCCGTACATATCCCCTGCTCTCCCAGTAAAAATATACCCTGCTAGGTTCTCATCTACTCAGCCAACAACTCCTCTCGAGCAACAGTATCGGTAAGCCATAAAATGCCCCTGTTGGAATTTTTCATTGACCCTACGATAAAAGAGTATCAGACCGATCCATCATTTTAATTATGCCGGAAAGTACCGAAGCTACGAAGCTGGCTCAGCGCGCATTGGAAGAACATGGACCCTTGAAAGAGGTTGAGCCTAACATTGTCGGCATCGATGGGCATCGCTTTCGTATCAACCATGGAGTGCCACAAGAGGTTACGGACAGACTATATGCGCTCTGCGATCAAGACGAAGTCAAGTACGAGGATATACCTGATGATCTGAAGGCATATGAGGTGAAGGAAGACTCGAATGATGGCAATATGGAGAATTCTGACAAGTAGCTGTGCGATCAATACTGTTGTATTGACTGTCAAAACCCAGTTCGTCATCATACGTCAATTGATAGTTCAGGACGGCGCAACACAAATAACTCTCCAATTAGCCACATGGCATGTTGACACAAGAACATATGCTTTGCTACGCCCAGAAATCTCAACCTTCTTGCACAATGTCTACGATACTTCCCGTTGGAGTCCAGAACATATTACAAAAAATTGCGGCATTTTTGGACGGTGTTTCTTTCGATCATCCTGCGCTAACCGTCAGCGTCTTATCGGCCGTTTAAACCTCAGATGATACCACCTTACGGTTCGACCACGACTGCATTTGGAATAGATAATATTTGTCTCAAAAGTTCCTAACATTTGAATTGCTGGTATCGGTTAATGGTGATCATCAGAGCACCTTACACGTTTGTTGCACTTTCATTGGTTCATATCTGCCGAAAAGAGGTCAAGGCTCAATGCTGTTGGTTCTACGTCGGAAACACGGCACAAGTATGTTGGTTAGAACCAACAACATATACGAAGGTCGAACAGACGGCGACCACGAGTTCAACGTGGGAAAGAAGGTTATGTCGTCCACGGCCCTGATACAAAAATTATCGTGGTCTTCCAGAGTGATGTATCCCGATTTTTATTGCGTGAAGGAAAAGTCTGGTTTCTATTCTGTGAAGCCTCAATATTGCCGTTGCGAGGATATCAGGTTGAAAACCATAGCGAGAGAACGAGGGATTAATTGTAACAAAAGAACTTTGAAAGCTTTAATGCGAAGGGAACCTCGTCTTGTGATCCTAGAATATGCTGTTAGCTCTAAGTGGATTCTTGTCAATGCTCCCCAATGGGCAACGCAGTATTTGTTGCTCGCCACTGGACTTTTTGTTCCCATGTGAAGACCGAGCACAGAACTTCTTATTCGCATTTCTTCATAATGTATATAAAAGGCTGAGCTCATCCCCGAGCAACTATCATATCATTCTTCTCCAGAGCACACACGACTCAGCATCTACCTACCAACATTAATCTCACTTTACTTTAATCCAAGCAAAGATTCATTCTTAAATCATGCATTTCACCCAGATCCTCCTCGCCTCCCTGGCTACTCTTCACGCGGCATCAGCTGTAACTATTCGCAACTTCCGCACTGGCACTTGCAAAGGCAATTACCGAGAATGCACAAGAATTAGAACATACTCCTGCTGTGCTGAAAGAATCGGCAATGTCTTCTCTTCTAGTCTCATCACCGGTATGCCTCCTACCGGTATTGGAGCTATTTGTGTTGGAAAGGAAGGCAAGAATTGTGGTGAGGTCAAAAAAGGCGGTTTCGGATCGCCTCTTTGCCTTGGGAGTGGCAACTCAAAAGGATCCTTTTGGTTTGACTGTGCTCAAACCCATCATTGCCATGCCCGTCGTGGTGCCAGATCACTCGATGCCCAGTTACAGGATATATCTACCCCAGATACTGTTTCAGCCCCCGATTTTGTTGGAATCGATGATCATCGGTTTTTCACGAACGAGACTACTCCTGAGGATATCGTGCGTGGCTTGCTCGAGTTGGTTGAGACTGATGTGAGCTTTGATGACATTCCGGCCGAGTTTAAGAAATATGAGGCAGGTACTCATGGAGCTGAGATGGATGAGTGAAAGCTCTAGAGAAAGATTAGCTTTTGTCTAAGGCTTCTTTGCGAATAGCCAATTTGAGACAGAGCTCTAGGATTGATTCGATAGGGTGGAACATGAGGCCAAAGCTAACGGGGCCAAACCCTGACTGGTCTCGCACCTGGAGATTGGTTAGTATTGTTGAAAGTGATCTAGGGTGAAACCGGGGAACCGGATTTGGACCACAAATGTGTCGTGGAGGGAGAAGCCGTGGAGTTCGGATAGCAGAATAGAGTCTAGTCTAGTCAACGATTGCTCAGATAACTTTAATAAATCGCCTATAGCAGTTACAAACCATGTACTCTGGTTGAGCCTGTATGTGGACAGTCAAACTAACAATGCTCATAAAGTAATATCATTCTATCTGTGACACGCGGAATCATTCGATGAATCGAGGTGTAAATCAGATTTCACAGCCACCGAGGTTCCTGCACTTCTCACAAAAAGATTTCAAGTCCACAGACACCGGACCAATATTTGACTCGAGACAAGGACCGGCAAGGGGAGGAGGGGTACTAATATCGTAGATAAGATAAGGTAGCCCCATGTGGGACATAGCTGCTATCATGTTTGTCTCGGAACTGAGACCTGATATCGAGCCGCGGTCAACGTTGAACCTATCAAGTCCCAACCTCATTCAAGTCAGCCACCACATTCCCCAATCACCAGGCGAGCTCGACCCAAAGTGGCTTGGGAAATTGCAGAAGGATTCTGTGAGTATCGCACGTGCCGAGGCTGAAAGACTAACTAGTCGACCTGCAGAAAATGGTTGAACGAAGGCAGACTATTGGCTAATGTAATCACACAAGCTGTTTATTTCAACAAGCATGTGTCTTGAGATAAGGACTATTGAACTGCGCCTCTGCTAGCTTATGATGACGATCAACTAACACTTTTGTGGCTGACCTCGACACTTTCGTGTCATTGCTTTTGAGTTTTGCCGTACTGTACTCAAACGCAAGCTTGGGTCATCTCAATCTACTCTAGACTTCCGATTGTCTGCTTTTTACAACACTCATATAGCCTATAGCACCATTGGTACATTCTGGTCGAGTCTAGCCCAACTTCGATATGATACTTTCCAGACTCTCATTCTCTGGCATTATCTCAATATGAGTACCGTAGTACTGCTCGATTTCTCGCATCATGGACATATCATCAACGGTAGCTAAGTTAATGGCCACTCCCTTCCTGCTGGGTCGGCCCCCCCATCCAACACGGGACATATATTTGTCGGGCTGTGATGGAAGGTCGAAATTGGCAATGAGTAATACCTGTTGGATGTCGATGCCACGGGCGAGGAGATCGGTAGCTATAAGAACACGAGAAGAACCACTTCTGAATTCCTTCATAATGTCGCAGCGATGACATGCATCCATATCACCATGCATGGATGAGACAGTAAGGCCGCGAGCGGTGAGCTTATCGGTAAGCCACTCAAGCTTTTTCCGAGTACGGCAGAAGATAATTGTTTGTAAAGATTCCATGGCATCGCAGAACTGAGAAAGAATATCCAGCTTTGAATCTTCATTCTTAGCTTCGATATAGAATTGCTTGACACCTTCGATGATAGGCTGGGCCTTGACGAGAATGCGGACAAAGTCGCGCTTGAGCCTGGCCTCAAGTACGAGGACATCTTGTGGCATGGTAGTCGAGACAAGAATGACCTGGGCAGACTCTGGTAGGAGCGCGAAAAGGTCTTCAATCTGCTCCTCGAATCCCCGAGCCAGCAAGTCATCAACACCGTCGAGAACAAACATCTTTGTATCATCGATGCGAAAGACGCCGCGCTCGATCATATTGTGTACACGGCCAGGGGTGCCGATGACGATTTGCACATCGTCCATGAGAACACCAATTTCTTCTCTGGGGCTTTTGCAGACGTGGATTTTTATGTCCATAAAGTCACCGATAGCATCTATCAGGTTATGAATCTCCTGTGCCATGACACGTGACGGTGCGAGGATCAGAGCCTGACAAGCCTTGATGCTAGGGTCGATTCTTTGTAGAATAGAGATACAGAAAGCGACGGTCTTTCCAGTTTTAGCCTGCGCTTGTGTAATAACATCGTAGCCTTATAGAAATCAGGTCAGCAATCCGTTTATCGTCGGTCAGAAAATCGCTATTACCTTCAATCATAGGCTTGATAGCGCGCTTTTGGATAGCAGAGGGATTCTCGAAGCCATATGCGTAAACTCCGCGGAGAAGATTGCTCTCGAGGGCCATGTCATCGAAGTTTTCAGTCATCTCATCGACTTTGGACTCGGTCTTGGCTGCATAAGTGGAATATAGTTAACTATATGCTCTTCTAAATTGTTTATAGAGGTAATCGCCAGATTCTCATCATTGCGACTTACTGGTCTCAAGGCTGGTACCATCCATCATTGCGGACGGACTAAGCAACAGCGTTTTGCTTTGGCTTTAGAAGTAAAGCATCAGAGTAACTAAAGTAAACTTGACAAGCCTGGTTATTTATTTGTTTAACGTGTTTCCCCATAAGGGCTGAATGCACTACGCTGCTCGGAGTCATACTGATGTCGGAGGGTCAAAGAAAAAGCGAGACTTCGATAAGGGTGTCATAAAGATTAGGATAGTTTACCCCGAGCTTAGTAGTTAAGAAAGTCTAATTATTTTGGCAGTACACTTTTGCATCCTGGTTATTTTTTCAAACCGCCCGAGGGGCAAGGGTCAGATTAGGCAACAGCCTTATCTAATCGTCCTAAGCTAGGTCGAATCGGGTATAACCAGTAGCGACTGCCACCAGATAAATGGCAGGCTCCGGGTTATTTGAACTAACGACTTTCCTACCTGCAGTGGTGCTCTCCTAGCACCACATATCTTTCTATTGCTTGCTAGAGAACAAGAAAGTTTTGCGAAATGGCACTTTATTCACCCCGACGTTATGACGCTGACTGCACATTTTGCGCCTCGGCTACCATAACTTTGTCATGATCAAGATCGGATGTTTAATACGGGAAGAAATGGTGGTTCATTTTGCATTCGGCTGTATCCCTGCCGGAAGTCAACACCTCATCGAAAATGAGATTGGGTACTGCGTATCTGTCTTGGTATGAATCATCGCTTTCACTCCCCGCCGAACTGTATTAGCCCTTGAGCTCATTCTCCTACTTCGTGAAGTTTGGCTGGAGGTTTGAGGGTGCCCATCGATTGATGCAAGAAGGATTCCTTGAACATACATACATCAGAGGGCCTCCAGATCAAGGATTCAATTGCAAAAGACCTTCATAACTCAATTGGGAATTCCGGACTTTTTCTCTATGCAGTCAGCTTACATACCAAAGTACAAAGCATCGTGGAACCTTAGAATCCTTCTACTATCGCGACCCGATTTTCTATCCACTGCAACATGGGGGCTGTTAACTAACTTGGATCCTCGTAAATTCAATCGAACCAGTAATAATTCTCTGAGACCGCGATGTCCCGTACAATGGATTCTAACTATCAGATGAGTGCGGACTACCCATCCAACCCATGATATCATTTGTGTGAAACGACATTCAGAAAAGTGAGATCCCAATGGAAGATCGATATCTGAAGCTGCGATCGTATGGAAGGATTGGAGTTGATGGGGATTAGCCCAAAGTAATACTTTCTGATCTCGATCTCGATCATGGCATGGATATTCGAGAGAGAGGCTGCCTCTTTGATTGAATATAAATACCTGACCAGGAAGCCATGTTCTGGCAATTATTCCCATCAACAAAATCTCACCTCCAAAATGCGTTGCTACACAATCATCGCCGCTGCAGTCGCTGCTTTCACCCCAAGGGTCGCCGCTGACTGGGGCTGGCCCGAAGACCCCATCGTAACCGGAACCTGCGCAGCAACGTGCAATGGCTTGGCCGTAGCCTTCACACGGGACAAAGTAAAGGATTACTGCAACGAACTAGTCAAAGACGGGTACATCCACCATCTCACTCTCTTCACAATCACTAACATATTGGCAGCTGCCACGGCGGGCTTGTTACTCTAAACCCCGGTTCTGCCACCTTTGCAGCAAACGGCGACATTGACTGCAAAGAAACTGGGCCCAGGGACGTTACGCAGTGCCAGGAGGCTTTTGAACATGTCATTCTCAATACGAAGAGGTGGGGTGGACCTGGTTCTACTCTGAGTGCTCAGATGTATGTCTTCAACCATAATGGGGACCAGGCAGGTGCTGTGGGTATTACTGGTGGTTGCCTTCCTATTGACCCTCTTAGTCTCGGTCTGTGCTAAGGTGGTTGGAGAGTACATGTATCGTTTGCGGAGTGAGCCAAAACTCTGCTAAATCTATATATCCTGTCTCATTAACTCAAAGTCTAACTATCGTTTCGTCTGCTTCGCCAGAAAAGCATCATATCTTTCGAGAAATTGAATGCTTTGCGGCGAGCCTGTCATGGTATAAGCAAACCAATGAGGAACGCCAGCATAACAGTGCACCTCAACGTCAACTCCGTCATTTTTCAAAGCCTCGGCGTAGGCCAAAGCGTCATCGCGTAAAGGATCAAGTCCAGCGCATTGGATCACTAGATATAATCAGCAAGAAGTTCTTCATTCTCATTAGCAAGGACTCACGTGTAGGAGGCAACCCCTTGAAGGATTCCGCAAGAAGAGGCGAATGCCGATAGTCGGGCTTTGCATCAGGCGTATAAGCGTCCCAAGCATCTTCCATGCCTAATGTATTGAGGACGCAGTCATCGTGGTTCTGGATGTAGCTTCCGTATTCGTACTTGTGTTTGGGGAAGAACTTGGGATGGTATGTTGGGAGGAAGTGGAGAACCTGTGCGATGACACCGGTGATTTTGTCCTCTAGACACTTGAGTGCGAGAGAAGCGGCGAGCTGACCGCCGGCTGAACCACCGCTGATGATGATACGTTGGGGGTTAATTCCAAGCTTCTTAGCATTGTCTTTACACTTGATGTTGTTAGCTCACAGTACTCTTGAATTTTAATGGAACGTACCCAGATGAGCCCGTCATAGCAATCGTTGATCTGTATCGGAAAAGGACTCTCCGGTGCCCTGGTCCCGTTAGTCTTCCTATCGTAATGTTCTCGGAGTAAAACCCACAGTCTGTAATCGACACTCACAACCACAATATCCGGGTTCATTGCCGCATAAACATTGTCAACACCATCAACCTCATGTCTTCCAATACACCACTTCCCACCATGCATCCTATACATCAAGACCGCATTGTTGTTCACCTTATTACTCTTATAAACCTTCAACTCAATCATAGCCCCGTCTCGTGTAGGAATTTGTATGAGTTCGGTAACGATATCCTTGTACCGGTCTGGTCCATTCGGTGGCATCACAGCATCAGGATCGCCAGCGACTGCGCGCATACTTGGAAAATCGGGCTGAGCATTAAGCTCTAAAAGTGCTTCTCGAAGGAATGGCTCAGCAGCTGAGTACTCTGGAGACTTCTCGGAAAGGTGCCCATATTCGGGGAAGGGTGTGAATGGGGTTGACAGGTCAAAGTAATTGGATTCGGTTCTTTGGAAACCCATCGTGACTTTTACTGGTTCTAGGGTTATTATGATGTTATTTCCTTTGAAAATTCATTCATCTTCGTCACTTTATATATCCTGCTTTTCGCTTCTGTCAAAAGTATTATCGGCAATTGATAGGAAATGATTCATAGTGAGTGCTTTCCTTTCGAGTTTAGCGTCAGCAGGGCTAGGCCCAGACCCGACTAGTGCATATTCAAGAGAGACGAGCCACGGCGTCAGGGTATTAGAAGAATTGGCTGCCAAAAGCATAAGAGACGAAATACTTGAGTTGTCTTATCCTAACTTGGGCTAGAATTTAAGTTACTTTATTTCTATACCCTAATCTTTCGGATAATTCCTGACACCCACTTGTCCAGTTACCTAACCTCAGCTACTCGGGGTTTGCTTATGACACATCTGGTGATAAAGATGCCTGCAATGCGTACTTAATAACACAACACTTTTAGTTACACGAACTGTTATTTGAAAGTTATCTTTTCTGATAAAGCTTGTCCTTAACGAATTGCGAACCAAGGCCATAATAATAAGAGAACAACCCGTTTATATCTGCACAATTAACCCATGTTAAGGAAGATCTTTTCCTTTTGGATTTTAATCACCATATTTAACACTATTTATCATCCTCCTTCTCTTTACCATCCTCCTTCTCTTGCTCCTTCTCATCGTCATTCTCCCCGTCAGCATGCCAACCACAGCTCCAATTACAATCCTTAGCCGGTTCCCCACCATGACGCTCATAATACCTTTCATGACTCTAACCAAACAATTCTTCTGTAGAGCAGAGTGACATCCCTTCGCGCTCGGTGAAAATCTTGCTCATCACGTCAACCCCACCCTTCTCCTTAACTGTCTTATTGAACGCCTGTGCTGCTGTACGCATGACCTGCTTGCCGACCCCTTCCGGGTCGGCGCAGAGCTCAGTAAAAATTTCAGTAACAACCTCTGGAATTTCCCATTCGTTTTGGAGGTATGTTATGCCGTACAATGGTATAAAAATGGGGTCGCAGGCATCTTTGATGGCGCTCAGTATGCCCCATGCCGTCAGATGTATCTGGATATAAGGCAGTGCAAACTCCATGATTTCTCCTGACAAAGCTGTCTGAAGTGGGTCGAGCAGTTCCCTGGGTTTGAGTTTGCGACCTTCTGTCGCTTTTTCCCGTGGGGTTGTTCGCTTTCTTTCACGCGAACGAATCGAGTACACCTGGAAATGTCCAGCATCGTCTTTGTTTAATACCTCGTTAGACTTCTCGGGTTTAAAGTTGATTTTAGTATCCCCACTCTGGTAATCTCGGTGTTCGTTTTCATTACGAGAGACGATCTCGTCAACATCCTCGGGTGACAAGTTGACTCGGGTAGACCGTCCCGTGTATCGATCAATGAACATAGATGAGACAGGCGCGCGGCGTTTGATCATCCGAACTCCAGACCTAGATTTGGCGTATTTCTTTAAAAGCCCATCGCTGGAGATGGCAGAAACCAAAACTCCCATCTGCAAAAGTAATCTCCTGGAGTAGCCCTCCTTGTCGGTCGGTCGATTCCCAATGAAGAGATTGGACGTGCCGAGGCCAGTCAATGTAATGTCCATATCCAGCCAATTATCTTCAAGCTCCTCCTCGTTCGAAAGAGCATTGTACAAGTGCGCAGCATATGTGACGGAGCCCCAGCAATTCATAACCACGATGCTCAAGTCGTACATTTCCGCGCGGAAATGGAACAAGAGGAGGCCACTAATGATGGGCGACAGTTTCAACAAGCGGTACTTATGGGACTCCATCACAAGCAGCCCGGAACTTTCCGACACTCGCTTCTTAGCAGAAAACACCGGATCGTCCTTAATCCAGCCCATTCTCGTTTCAAGATCCCGCAGTGCAAGTTCGTTTACAGCGGGCCAGTTGGGCGACTTCACCCTCGTAGTGAACTCCGTTTGACGACGGAGGTCAGCGCGCATGGCGTCAATATGCTCGCCCAGATGTCTGAATCCAAGATCCGCGTCCACTCTGAGGTAAGAATGGATATCAATAATAACTTGAGCAGCGAAAACCAGATATAAAGGCCGATTTCCTGTCAGCCCGAACTCAACGATGCCTCGAATGAACTTATCATCGACTGGCCAGCCTTTTACTCCATGTACAAGCGTTACAGCATCGGTGAAGAACGCGCTCAGAATATGTTCATCCTCTTCCAACTTGGCATGACCATCTTTCTCGGACCGACTGCTCCTTGGGTTATACGCCTCAAACACACCCAGAGGTACTTGTGTAGGATTTTGGTTACCTATTCTTTTCATGGACTTTCGGAGGAGTACATTTGCGTTGAGATATCACTGGTCTGTGACGGCGTACATCTTCTCATTTCCAGCCCCGGGTTGACCCCATGCGGCAGCCTCATCCACAGTAAATCTTTCAGCCTCGGCATACCAGCGAGCCCATTGTTCGAAAACGTGACAAGGGTTGCCATGCGCTTCAAGGACTGGGAGAACCTGCTCGATGATGTTTCGTGCTAGGTCGATGGCAGTATTGGTGGTAACAGCGGCAACAGCTGCATCCACACTGCCATCTCTGAATACGGACAAAGCAGTCCAGATCGATATGATGTACGATCTGATACTGTTAAGGTCGTTGACCAGGCCTGTACATGCCATCATAGCATCGTCGAAAGACTTTTGAAGCTCTACCTCGTAATTGTTGTCGTCGCCTTGTTCTTTCTCGGGCCGGACGAGGTCAGGGGCGTCTAGGAACTTTTGAGAAGGCTCCTGGACCTTCAGACCGATAAAGCGGTTAGACAAGTCTTCAAGAGATACAGATTCAGGAGTTTCAGAAGGCATTCGAGGCTTAAGAATACTCCTAACGGTTTTCAAGACTCCCACGAAATAATTGTGATTGTCATCAGAGTCCTGATCTGTTTTGATTCCACGCTTTCTCGTCTTCTCGCCGGATTTCGATCTCACATGAATAACTCGATCGATGGTCATAGCAAATGCAGCAGGAACCTTGACCACAGGCTTGGTAGAGGCGAGGATGTAATCAGCCAATGGGATGAAATCCTTGATCGCGATGATGTACTTTGGGGCTGAGGATGCGATTTTGGGCGCTTGCTGCTGTTTCTTCGCATCTTTTCTGGCCTTGCCCTTGAGGCGACCAGGTCCAGCCTTGGCCCCGGTGGACGACAGCTGGTCCGCCTTATAGCCGCATCTTTTGGCAGTAGAGGCAAGCCAGGCAGCGACGGAATCGGTGTCCTCTTTGTACTGCTAGTACGCACTGTAGAGTGGTCCGGAGAGCATATTGGAGATGAGATGAGCTGTCTGTTACAAGGATATGAAATACGTAGAGGAAAGCCCTGACACGTTGACGCGTCCACGCGTTAAGACATTTCACAGTATTCACGTGACGGTTTGTTTCAGTTGCACTTCTTTCAGGTATCGGGTAACTAGACCCGTCAGTAAGTTTTATTCCACAAACATAATATTTCGAAAGACTATAGGTATCATTGATAATATATTAAAGGGTAAAGAATATGGAAAATACTGCGGTATATTTGTCCAATTGAAAATCTCAACGCTGGCATGTTAGGGTGGTTCACACACAATCTATCAATTCCCAAGATTCCAATTTGTTAGTCAACCCCACTACCTTTTATCAACGCTGAGGAACTCACCAAAGCTGTTCATTCAATACTTACTTTTACCTTCCATTCACCCCGTGTCAAATAAGAGCTTACAGCGATACAGGATTTGTAATTACACGTCTTCTGACCAATTCATCGCTTCACTGTGAATGGAAGGAAGGACTTGCGTCGTGATGGCCCTGCCAGCAAGAGCTACGACTCTGGCAGGCGGTCCGAAAATAGCCAGGATACAGAAGCCTATTAACAAAATGACTTAGACTTACTTAGGCACTAAGCTTAGGTTAGACTTTCTTAAATTTTATTATACCCTTAGCTAAGTCTTGCTTTTTCTTTGACCCACCTGCCTGGGAAGGAAGGCGTGGGGGCGATGGCTGCCTAAGTTGATCAGCCGCGTCTGACAGTCAGCAATTCAATAACATCCATACAAGGAAAGTCCAACTCGACCAAGTTTACATCTCCCATGTTTGCGTCAATTTGTTAAAATGCCCAAATCTGCAAACACCGCAGATGAATATGATTTTGTCGACCATGGAGACACTGCGCTGAGCCCCGAACTCGTCGCTCAATTGAGAGAGTGGCTCCAGCCTACCGATTACCTTGCTGACTCTGGCGAATATCGGCGCCATCTTCTTTCGCAAGCCCCAGGAACCGGACTCTGGATCTGCAAGACTGAAGAGTATCGAAAATGGCATGACTCTCCCGATCATGGCAGTCTCTGGATTAAAGGCGTGCCTGGCGCTGGCAAATCTGTCATGGCGGCCAGCCTTATTCAGCATTTGAAAGTCACTGAGGATTGCCCAGTACTGTTCTTCTTCTTTCGAAATATTGTCGCAACCAATTTCTCGTCGCGAGCCCTTATCCAAGACTGGCTTGCTCAGCTGCTACCATATTCTCCCAAGCTGCAGTTCGCCATTCAACCGCGTCTTGGGACGAGTCTGGAAGAGACATCGGACAATGACCTGATCGAGCTTTTTCTCGATGGCGTCTCGTGCATACCGAAGCTATACTGTGTTGGAGATGCTCTTGATGAGATGTCAAGCGACAACAAACCATTTTTGGAGAAGCTCAACAGTCTGGGTACCCATCGGCCCAGATCTCTCAAGTTGCTCATGACCAGTCGGCCGAAACAATATTTGCAAAGCACACTACGCGACTCATCAATCATGCATGTCAGTCTTCAGCAGCGTCTTGTTAATGCCGATATTCTTGCCTACCTGAACCATTGCTTCGATATTTCTCTCCAATCCGATCATCATCGCCAGCGAAAACAAGACCTCATCGACATGATGGCGAAGAAATCGGAAGGTCTTTTTCTCTATGCGAAGCTGACTATGGATCAAGTCGAGGAGTCGCTACAATCCGACAAAACCATTGATCTGGTAGCGCTTGAGGCATCTCTCCCGGTCGGCCTCGAGCAGACGTATAGCAGCATACTGGCCAAGCAGCGTCGAGAAACAGGGATCACTACCGACGTGCAGATCCTCGTGCTAGAAACTGTCACTCATGCTTCCTGGCCGTTGCGATTGAATGAGCTTGCAAGTCTTTTAGAGTGTTTATATCCCGACCTCGCGGAACCAAAAACCTTTAAACCATTGATTGCAGCTAGCTGCGGGTCTTTGATCGAGATTCTTGAAGACGAGACTCTACAGGTTATTCATCACTCTTTCACAGAGTACCTACGTGGAGATACTCGGAGTGTCTCCGAGATGGGTGGGCTTGGCTTTCCCATCATTGATTCGCTCCAGGCGCATCGAAAGATGGCCATGAACTGTCTTCGATACCTGCAGTCTGGAACCTTGCTATTGGAACCCGAAAGGTCCAGCGCTGTTGCCTTGGATCCAACCGTCACGTTCAAGCCACCCAAGCACACTGTCGATCCGTTCGACAAAACTCAAGATGTCCAGGAAGACCCGTTCGACTACAGGGATGCTCGACTACAACATGCATTCCTTGGCTACGCTGTGGAAAACTGGTCGTACCACGCAAGCTTCTATGATGTGGCAGATGACGACTTCTTTGAGGCCATAACCAGCTTTCTTGACCCTCACAGCATTTCATTTCTACGATGGCTTGTGTTCCAATGGGGCGCCACATCCAAGGAGAAAGGCTCCACCGTAGGGATCCCAACGCCTCTTCATCTCGCAGCATTTGCAGGGCTGTCCGAGTTTGCCGCCAAACTGTTACAGGAAAAGGCATCTATATCAGAACTTGACGCGCAAGAGCGTACTCCTCTTCATTGGGCCTCTGCGAATGGGCACGTCAAGGTCGTAGCCCTTCTTCTCCAACATGGAGCTGACCCCGATTCTGAGGATGGAAGAGGAGTGAAACCGCTCCACCTTGCGACTCTTCGGTGTCGACCAGAAGTAGTAGGGCTACTGCTTCAAGCAGGCGTGGACCCGGCTACAACTAAAACAAAGGAAGAGCACATGGGATTTAAACGATGTGGCTACAAAAGGACCAAAGGAGACTGTGCTCTAAAGTACGCCGGTCGAACAGGACACGTCGACACTGTCCTAGCTTTGGCACCGTTTTGTGATCAGCCCAAGCTGGAAAAGATGTTATGTCTATTGTGCGAGAAGGGTCGCTCAGATGCTGTTTCAGCGCTGCTGAACAACTCACCCGTCTCACCCGACGCTATGTATCAAGAGACAACAGCGTTGTATTTGGCGTGCAGGTCAACAAGCTCCAAATGTGTCGAAGCACTTATTACTCGAGGCGCAGATACCCGAAAACTGTCAAAGTGGTATTCGGAAGAGTACAGCGACAGGCCACTCGATTTGGTTGCAAAAGCACCGATTCACGAACTGGCGCATCAATGGGAAGAGGCCAATGACTCTGAGTGCCAAGGCATCTTGAAATTGCTCCTTAAGGCCGGAGCTGACATCGACCAGCCCAACAGCCAAGGCAACACTGCTTTGCTGGAAATGGCAGGCTTTCGTCGAAGCTTTTGGAATACTTCTGGGAAATGCTGCCCTGCTGTCAAGGCTCTGATTGAGGCGGGGGCCGATGTCAAAGTGACTGATAATACCCCTAGTGAAGATCTGGATGCGAATGGGCAAGATTGCGCGAGTAGCGTTCTGCACCGCGTTGCTCGTAACACTCGAGATCTGGAAGTCATCAAGATCCTGGTGGAGAAAGGCTGCGATCCGAATGACAAGAACGGCCAGGGTGAAACAGTACTTCTGGCAACCTTAAATTGGAGAGGACGCAATTACCGACTCGAATCGGAAGAGAAGACCCGGCTGATTGTTGAATATTTACTCGAAAATGGTGCAGATGCTTCTTGCCAGGACCGTGAAGGCCACTCTCCACTGTCCCATGCACTGAGCCTTGGGCCCAGCATCTTCAAGCTTCTCTTTTCTCATTGCCAAGATATGGAGATGAAGAAGAAAAGCTGGTTCTCTTTATCCAGTCTTATGTCGAGATGGACAGAAAAGTTCAAACAATGCCTCGAGATGTTCTTAGCGGAAGGGTTTGACGTTGAAACAAAGGATAAACATGGAAGGACATTGTATCTACAGTGTTGCGACAAGGGATCCTTTGAGAGATTGGAAATCTTACGGGATCACGGAGCCAGAGTTGACGCAAAGGATAACGATGGGAACAATGCTCTTCTCCGTTACTGCCTTTCGTCGAGAGAGCAGTGGGAAGACTTGAAGCAACTTGTTGTAGATGGTGTTAGTCCTTTCGAGACCAACAATAACGGTGATAACATCCTTCACCTTATTTCAAGATGGTATGCCGGAACAAAGAACCCTGCGGAGTTTGTACGCTGGCTTGTCCATCTTGGAGTTCAGGTGAATGCCGTCAACAATCAAGGGTCTACTCCGCTGCATTTGTATCAAGAACAAGAGCCACGACGGGCCATTGGAGACACACAGGAGCGCTATCACTTTATCAAGATGCTTAGCAGTCGTTCCGCTGTCGACTTGGAGATCTTAGACAACGATGGCTTTGCCCCTCTACACATAGCCGCCACCAGATCGGAAAGTGAAGTGGCCCAGCTGATAGGCCGAGGCGTCGATGTGAACCTTCGCACTTCAGACTCACAGAACGCTCTGCATATGGCTTGTCGTACGCGCAAATCGAATATCGTTGCTCAGCTCCTCAAACAAGGTATTGAAATCGATCAGCAGGACAACGATGGTAGAACACCGCTTTTCTACGCCTGCAGCTCTGGGGAGGTGGAAATCGTGGATCGCCTATTAGAAAGTGGCGCTTCGCCTCATTTTGAAGCTATTGATCGTTCAACAGTCCTCCACGCTTGTGCAGATGTTGCATCTGAGCAGTGTATGTGGAATATTAAGGGCAGACGATCGCATTGGCTGCGAGCTCCATCTCAAAATAAACTCCGACCAGGTGTTCCTTTATACGATGCGGATAAATCCTGGCTCTGGTGTGGCTCCAAATATAAGCCTCCCCAGGTCGCTCTTCGCAGACAATTCTCGCCTGCTCTTGCAAGAATTATTGAGACTATCATTAACGCTGGCGTTAATGTTGGGCAATGCAATAACGAAGGTTTGACAGCTCTCGACATCGCCCTATCTACTGGTTATACCGGCTTTGTCGAGGTATTTTACCGATCGGAAAAGCTCCTCCAAAAGGCGACTGAGTATCTGGACACCAGTGATTTGGCTCCCGAGGCCATTGAAAAGGCGCGCCAGAGAATCAAAGTACAGATGGCATTGATGATGCCGAGTCCTCGTTTAGAGTCTCTACGGGAGGATGATGCCGCCTTCCGAGTGCTTTTAGAGAATCCTCGCACTGCACTGGGATTACTCTCGATCGATCAGACATCTACACTGATTAACGAGGCCTTCCTAGCTCATCCAGTATCAGAGCCAGTCTACACACTACTTTCGCGGTTGATGCAATCGAGTCGTTCACAAAACATAGACCACCTGGCTGTTATCGAGAGAATTCCAAGGGTTGTGAGCTACTACAGTAGCCCCGAAGGCGTGAGAGCCAGGTTCGAGGCGGCCAGATCGGAACATGGCTTTGCCGGGAAAACCGTGAAGAATGCTCTCGGAACGGCTTGTTCCCAAAAAGAATCGAACCTTCTGGCTGTGAGAACGCTTGTAGAGAAGTTAAAGGTGGACGTCAATGTTCATTTTGTATGTCGCGCTCTGGACAATGGCGATTTGAATTTCGAAACAGCTGAAGGAGGAACAGCTCTGCATGTCTTAGCGTCAGCAGGTCACTTCTGGCAGCTGGAGGCTTTGGAATACCTTCTCGACCACGGCGCCGATGTTAACGCGGTCAATCGAAAAGGAGAAACTCCTCTTCATATTGCGTCTATGGGGTTGCAGCCAAGCACAGTGTCAGACGGACTATGGTCATTGGATGCTATCACGATCCTTCTGGGTCGCGGTGCTGACGTTGATGCTCTCGATAATGAAGGCCTATCTGCTCTTCACAAGGCGTCCTCGTCTCCGCGTATTACACTGGAGCTCCTGAATCGCGGGGCAGATGCCGGTATCGGTGTAAAGAGCCCGCTGTTCTTTTGCATTCGCGACCAAAATCTCGAAACGCTCGAGATACTCCTACAGCACGGCTTGAGTCCAGATGTTGTTGATGAGAAACGTCAAAGTGTAGAGGTCGCCATGGATCCGACAAAATCTCGCAAGGTGTATCCTCTGTTCTGCACCGCATTTGCCGAGCCGGGGCCTAAAGGCTGGCTCAACTGGCTGCCGGATACACTCCCGCTACTAGCATGTCTCATCAAGTCCGGCGCTGACATCTATCTTCCTTTGAATGAAGATGAGACGTTGATTCACTTTCTCTTCGAATTTCCGGAACATGAGGTACTTGAGGTCTTGGTACAGGAGCCTTGTGCGTCAAGAATAGATTTCGATCGTCGCGATCAGCAAGGCCGAACTGTTCTTATGGCAGCTTGCGACTGGCAGAGATGCCTGGGAGATCATCCGCGAAAATCCAGGCAGGCTCCAAAGATATATAAGACAGGGCCACCCTTGGAGATTGTGAGCCTTGGAGCCGATGCCACTTTGGTTGATCCATGTGGAAAGACGGCGTTGCATCATTTGCTGAGTAATCCTGGATTCCCGGACATTGTTCTTCTGGAATTTATCGATCGAAAGGAGGTAGCGCCTACGTTATTACAAAAGGACGGACAAGGCTTTTCGCCGTTACATTACGCTCTTGGTACCCTACGTCCAGCTGTTTGCAAAGCTCTACTAGCCAAGGGTGCAGACTTGTTGGAGCCTGATCCGCAGGGTCGTACGGCATTACACTACATTGCCTCGCAATGTCTCCTCCAGGACAGAGCAACTTCACCTTTCGGCCGTCATACCCACGAGCTGGCTGATGATTTCTTCGCCGGATGTGTTTCTCTGTGGCAGAAATATCTTTCTCTGGGTGGCTCAATCCACACGGTTGACTCAGCTGGAGAAACCCCGCTGCATGCGTATTTGTCTATGTTGGACCCGCAAAGAGAGCAAGGAAAAACGCATTGTCATGTGGAACATTACAATTCATTCTTCTCGGAAAACACCGGCGTTGATGTTTTTGCAGTGAACCATGCTGGAGAGACGATGCTGCACAAAATTGCGGCCAGACCAGTGTCTAGGTATTTGTTGGATGGACACGACAAAGCCCTGTTTTTGATGATGATGGACAAGGGATTGGATCCGTTGAAGGAGGATACGAAGGGGCGAAGTGCATTGGATGTCGCAAGTGCATGCGAAAAAGATGATATTATTGGATTATTTGGAAGAAAGTGATTGATCGACGTTGAATATTTATCGGAGCCGCAACGATATCCGCAATAACATCATGGACAGTGATCCACTAATCCCCTCGCTTGTGGTCAACCCAAGGGACGTCTTCTTTGAATGGTCCACTTATTTCCTACCCCAGAGACGGCTTCTTTTACCCGCGCCTCTCGGTCCGAGGCGTTCGGCTTTTGTCGAGAGTTTGTTTCACATCGTGAGCTGTAAGTGGACGACACACACATTAGCGTGTGGAGAGGCGTCATGCCCGATACACTTCGGGTCCATAGAATTAGCTCCCGGATGTTTCTTGTGACACCTTGTTCCTATCTGGGGTCCGATGTCGAGCTAAAGTGCGGGGGAGTATGCTGGCAGATGGATAGGGAAACAGATATCCGTCGTGTATAAATTCAACATATTTTGCTGTCCTCTCTTTTCATTTGACTCATATCTCGTACTCGAACATCTTTTATCATGTCTACAAACGGAACAACCCATCTCAATCTCAAGGACAACTACGTCCAGATCATCAATGGCAAAAGCGCACCCACCCAGAAGACCCATCAGGGTATAAACCCAGCTACACTGGAGAAGAAGCCTGAGGTTCCCGTGGCTACTCAAGATGATTTGAACAACGCTGTTGATGCAGCCAGAAAGGCGTTCAAGTCTTGGTCCCGAGTTCCTTGGGAGGAGAGAAGACAGAAGTTGTATGCTTGGGCAGATGCTGTCGAAGCTCAGAAGAAGGAATTTGCGGATTTACTTATCTCTGAGCAGGGAAAGCCTGTACGCCACCACTGCCCACCTCTATCTCCTCAAATATGACAGAAGTACTAACGGATGTAGATCCCTCAAGCTACAGGTGAAGCTGACGCTGCTATCGCTTGGATCAGAGGCCAAGCCAGCTTTGACCTTGCCGAAGAGGTCGTTGAGGATAGTGAGAATCGAAAGATTGTGACACGTTATACACCTCTTGGTGTTGTCGCTGCTATTGTTCCTTGGAACTTTCCTCTTATGCTTGCTGCTGCTAAGATTGCGCCTGCGCTGGTTACGGGAAACGTCATTATTGTCAAGCCTTCGTAAGTCTTTCATGCCTACCTTGATGTGAGGGTTTTTAGAAGTATCGGTCGCATTGAGCATAAGAAGCGAAAGACTTTATGCCATCCTAGACCAGGGCTTAGGCCACTTTATTTTTGTTGCCTAAGCCTTAGGAGACCACTCTTCTAATACCCACTCTATTTCGTACTGGAGCTAATGTTTGGCAGACCCTTCACACCTTATTGTGGTCTCAAGCTCGTTGAGCTGGCTCAGAAGTTCTTCCCTCCCGGTGTTGTTCAATCGCTCAGTGGAGACGATAACCTTGGACCCTGGCTCACAAGCCACCCCGGCATCGATAAGATTAGCTTTACTGGGTCAACGCAGACTGGAAAGTTGGTTATGCAGAGTGCGGCCAAGACACTTAAGCGAGTGACACTCGAGCTGTAGGTTCATTAAATAACTCGGATGAGGTGACGATGCTAATGATTCTTAGAGGTGGAAATGATGCTGCTGTTGTCTTCCCTGACGTTGACATTGACAAGGTTGCCGAGAAGGTCAGTCTTTTCACCTCACTAAGCCGTAAGATGAGCTACGCTGACAGCTTGAAGGTCTCAACCCTCGCATTCATGAACTCGGGCCAAATTTGCCTGAACGTCAAACGCATTTACGTCCACGAATCTATCTACGAAAAATTCCGCGACGCAGTAGTCAAGCACGTCAAGAACTACAAACTCGGCGACGGTTCCTCCGAAGAAACCAGCCACGGCCCTGTTCAGAACGAGATGCAGTATAACAGAGTCAAGACTTTCTTCGAAGATATCGAGAAGCAAGGTTGGAAGGTTGCTACAGGTGGAAAGTTTGAGACTGCCCCCAAGAACGGATATTATATTACTCCGACAATAATTGATAATCCTCCTGAGGACTCGAGAATTGTTGTAGAGGAGCCTTTCGGTAAGTCCTCCCTCTTGACTCCACCAATCCTGCGCTCTACTAATGCGTGCTCCAGGCCCCATTCTTCCCATGCTCTCATGGAAAGACGAAGAAGAAGTCATCGAGCGCGCCAACGACACCCGTCTTGGTCTCGGTGCTTCAGTCTGGTCAGCTGACCTCGATGCTGCGGAGCGAGTCGCCAAGCGTCTCGATGCTGGAACTGTTTGGGTCAACAGTCACTTTGAAATCACGCCTATGGCACCGTTTGGTGGACATAAAGAGTCGGGTATTGGCGCTGAGTGGGGTATAAACGGACTCAAGGGCATGTGCAATGTTCAGAGTTTGTTTTTGAGTAAGGTTGCTGCTTAGATATGGAATTTGTGGAATAATGAAGTTTATGAATCTTATAGTCGGATTGTGATGACTTGTCCACCAGAAGCTTTTTCACCTAATCCAGCTGAAACAGCATACAGGATCTTCTCATCATGGCTAAGAACAAGAGCTGTAGGTCCAGCCAGTAATCCCTCAGACAAAACTGTCATCTTTCCAGTTGTGGTGACTTTGACCACCTTATCCACCCAACAAGCAACGTATGCATTCCCATAGCTGTCCAGCACGAAGTCATCCGGCAAGAACCCAGCTTGAAACTTATAAATAACCTGATAATTCGCCTTCCTGTTACCAAGATGGTCGATCTTGGCGCGGCTCAGCGTTTGGTGAGCTGTGCTAGTGAAGTAGAGATAGCCACGGAAGATCTTAAGCCCGTTAACGCCGGTGGGAAACGGTGCATCGGCAGATGGAGCGAGTTCTTTATCTTTGATCGCTACTTCGATATGACCCGTCTTGGTATTCATCCGAAGAATCTTGCCGCGCATTGAATCGGCAGCAAGAACAATATGCTTCGCGTCAGGCAACGAAGTCATGCCATTGATGGGGCCATATTCCGATTTCTCAAAAACAGTTCGCACAACTGGCTTTGTCTCTCCAGCTTTGAAGTCTAGAATGGATAGGTTCATGGTATTGTTATACAAAACAAAATCTGTAAAGTTGCCGCCGGCGACAGCAAAGACATCATGACCAACTTGGGTGATACCAAAAAGACTATTAACTCCATGGATTTGAGCGACGACTTCAGCTTTGGATGAGGGGTTGAGGGAGTAAATTTTGGCGGCTTCAATTGTGGAGAGGAGAAGGTCGCCGTTAGGTCTGACAGCGACGTTCTCGATCCAATCTGATATTTGGGCTACCAAGGTGACTTCAGGTTTGTTGTAGAAGTGGCTGGCATAGGAATAAGTGATGAGGATGATAGGTACGATGGTTGCGAGGACATAACGCATGGTGTAAGGCTTTTAGCTTTCGGAAGTTGGAATGAGCTTTTGAGTAGAGTTTCTGGAGTAAGTTGCCAAGTACAGTTCTTGACGGACAAAAAGACATATTTATCCAAATGGTACCAGCATTTCGATGAGAAGCAGATTTGACGCTCCATGTCCAGTATTTGATTGTTACTGGGTAGTGAATCCTTCACCGAAGCAAGCTAACCAGTTTTCGTATTCTGCTGATACTCGATAGGAGAGAGCGGGGCAGATCCTTGGCTTCCAAGCATTTGAAAACTGGTCCTAGGTAGGTACTGTACGGATAAAGAAAGGTCTATTCGATACTTCCAAAGGTTACGAATTGGAACAGTTTGTCATCAAGAAAGAGCAAGCTCTTCTGCTGTGAAAACCGTTGCGGAGTTTGTACCATTAAGTCCGTGAAATGCCAAGAAACTCAGTTTAGTGATAATCTCATCATGTCGCTGATGAATCTTTCAAATTCCACTATTAGGATCATTCCAGACTTCGTAACAGAGCCTAATCTGATAACATGGCAAATGGTTTTAAGCAAGCTAAATTAGTGATGATCTCGTCATGGCCCCGATGAATGCATCTGCCATCTCATTAATACTAACTACTATGGTTTTATAGTTGTGGGGAATTTCATTTTTTCTATGTCAGACTCCTCAAAGTCCGAGGTGCCTTCGAATGAGTCATCGACCAACCCTTCCTCAACCTTAGGCTGCACTTCCTTGAACATCATCTTGAGCTTCTTGCCGACCTTGTCCACTGTGGAAAGCTGACAGTTGTCATCCCTGGGGTCAGCCATTGGACGTGTAACTTCAACTGCGTGTTTGATATTGCGTGTCCAGAACCGCTATTCCTCCTCAGTGGCGAGCATCAACATCCGGGCCATCATGCTGAAAGCATGACCCAGAATGACGCAGTGATCAGAATGGTATTGTATGTTTGACTTGGCCATCTCGCGTTCTACAGTCCACGGGTACCGGCTGAAAGGTTGCCTCCACTTACACTTCACGAGTTCGCAAAGACAAATTTCCAGGTACTCATACTTCAACCATTCGGGAAGCCCAGACTGTGCCGCGGTCTGTAGGATCCATTTCTGGTTGACCATACGCTCGATGTTGCCGTAGTAAGTACCCTTCGTCTTGATCAGCTCCCAGAGAACAGACCTCCTCTGACCGATGCGGATGAGGCATGCCATCGTCTGTTCAAGCACACTGGCGCTCGGATGCCAGGAAAGGACTATGCCACTTCCGCAGCACTTGCGACGGTTGATGCCAGTCGACATAGTATTGATGTTGGCCACAAAGATCTGGAGATTCTCAGTCGGGTTATTTCACGCGTGCAAGGTTTCGGTGCGGGTCTTGGTGTCATTTCGAGAACGGACAGTAGCAACTGAACCCCTCTTGCCGAGAACCTCAATCGTGCGCGGATCCAAGGACGTCGTGACATAGACGGCGCGCTCTGCCGGCCGGGGCAGGTCGCAAATGCAATTCAAGCCGCCGTTACCAGATTCCCGCAGCAGATGCTCGATGTGTTCAACACCAAGGTCGACGTTGTAGCTGTTTGAGGCTTTTGCAGCATTCTCCTTGCGTCGCTCGGTATGGGGCAGAATGTCAGTATCCTTGATAAAGTGACGCTCTAGCTTCTCCTTGTTGCCTGCCATATAGACCGGATCCCTTCTTGTTGAAGATTTCGATTGTCCATGGATCCCAGGCGCTGATGGACGCCTCTCGATGGACTTCAAAGTTCATCATGACCTCAGAATTGTCCTTCGAAGTTTCCCCAGCCTGGGTTCCGGTCATGGCTACCTCAGAAATATCGGCACTGTCGAACTTGAACAGCTTGTCTGCGTAATCTTTTCCAAGCTCCGCAAGCCGCTTACCGATAGGGTCATCCTCACGGTATTCAACCTCACGAATGTTGATGGTATAAGGGTGAGTGTCCTGTGCCGGATAAAAAGCCTTGCCATCGGGCATCTCAACACCAGTTCGCATCGTTCGGCGCGTGTAGAAATTGTTGAGGATAGGCTTGATAGCCTTGGCGCCGAGATCAACGCCCCAGCCCAAGAGGCCGGCGCCTGCCCTTAGGATGTCGGCGGAGAGAAGCTAAGGTTTGACCGCCGTACCTGAAGTGTAGTAGACTGCCTTCCAGTGTACCAGTGCGTCAAAGAGCTGAATGACAGCGAAGATTGCAGCATCGGCCTTGCCAGTTTGGATAACCTCCAGGAATGTGTCGTGGTAGATACCCCGACAGGGTTGATTTCCTTCAATCTCGTTGATGTCAATGGTTGGGTTATAATCGCTATCAAAGAGCGGCGGGAGATAGCCGATGAAGGTCCGCACAGGAGGTCGACAAAGGCCCTGGAAGGCCAAGATAAAAGACCGAATGCGCTGCTTCTTGGTCCTGTCGCTGGTCTTGGTTGGAGTCTCAACATCCTCTGCCCCGATAAAGGGCTCTCTATCCGTCGCCAGCCAGCGTGCGGGTAGTGTTGGATACGTGCTGAAGACGATACTTCTGCCATCGGAAGATTGTTAGTAATATGCGAGAAAAGCTTTCAAGACACTTACCTCTGGATCCATGATTGGTTCCTTGCTATGCAAAGCCTTCAACCTGTCGGCAACCTCCTCCCGTGAGATCACCTTGACTCCTGACTTGGTGGGAAAGCCAGACTGGATAGAGTAGAAACCCCAAGCATTTCGTCAGCAAGTGTAGCGATCCGGTTAACAAGCTTGCCTTTGTCGCCGTAGAAGGCCGGTGTCTCGTTTTTAAGCGTCTCAACAGTTCGTGGATCATTTGCAGAGATAACAACTGCACGGTGGGCACCAAAGTTCATATGAACTTCCTGTGAGGTCTCCTGTGCCGGTCCGTCATCCGTCTGTGCATGCTCGCGCACCGCCTCATTCTCAAAGCTGTACAAGCTCCGGGCATAGAACATGCCTTGAACATGCGCGAGGATCCCATATGGATCATCTTCAATGTAGCAGACCTCTTCGACTCGAATCGTGCACGGCAACATCCGGTCTGAAGGATAGGACTTACTGCCGTCTGGGAGCATAAGCTCAGTCTTCATCGTTCGTCGCGGGTACAGAACTTTGAGAAGAGGCTTGACAACTTTACTTCCAAGGTTCACACCCCAGGTAAGCTCCTTGACGGCAGCTTGGAGAAGGTCTGGCGAAAAGAACCAGGGCTTCAGGGTCTCGCTTTCACCGGTTATCCGCGCAAAGTCACTCAGGGCCTGGACAAGGTCCTTGTGGGTAGCCCCTTCATTCTCAAGCTCTTCCAAAAACGTGGTAGAGAAGATGCCAGGAGTCTCACCAAGGGCCAGGTCCCCTTCCATGTCCTGGAATGTGTCTTCAAAGGGGTTGTAATCATCCAGGTAGAGTCCGGGAGTATATCCAACCATACTAGGTAGGGTGGACAAGGCCTCAATTCCGGGGTCGGTATGGGCGATAAGAGTGAGCGGGCTTAGTAGGTCACGAAGGGAGCCCGCGATAGGTGTCCCGGTGGCAAATAGAAGGCGTTTCCAATTCAGAAGTCGCAAGAGATCCGAGTAAGATCCACTAGTACGTCGCAAATACTGGGCCTCATCGAGAATCAACATGTCGAATTCATATTCCTTAACGCACAAGTGCCGCAAAAAGTACGTACTCAGTTCTGCGTCTCTCTCACCACGCTGCCCTTTCTTGAGTGTATTGTACTCATCCGGATCGAGGGATGTGTACTTTCGCAGTCGTTTTTTCTTGCCCCTACTCTTATTCTTTTTTTTTGCGCCTGGCCCTTTTCAGACTCAGATGTAAATTGGACGAATTCCGACTCCTTGTCCAACCAGCGCTTGGAGATGGTTGGGTAAGTCGAAAAAATGATCGTTCTTCCAGTCTAAGCAAAGGTTAGCACGGCGAATCACTGCTGGAAGACAATACTTACACTGGGCTTGAGCTTTGCCGCATCAGTGGAAAGCTGTCTCAAAAGTGGATGCATAGACTTGCGGTCTTTGACTTCGACCCCGTGCTTGACAGGGAATCGTGAGCGGTAAGAGGAAAATACAATGCATCGGAGATCAGTGAAATGTTTGACGGCTTCTCGAACTGTCTGGACGATGGTAGCCACTGGCCCTAGGCATAGTTGCGGCCGGAAAGCCTCGAAACCTTCAGATTGAAGCTTCTCCTCATCTGGTAAAGGAGACCACTCTGGATCTTCTTTCAGTTGATTCAATTCTCTTTCTCAGACAATTGATCTGAAAGTAATGGCACTGAAGAATGACTTGGTCTTGCCGGTTCCCATTTCGTTGGAGAGGATGCGGCGAGGCGGAGGAGACTGCATGATCTCACGAAGGCATGAGGAGAAGGTCAAATTTATCGAAAAGGGTTTCGGTCAAAAGAATGACTTCGAACGCCATTTCGATAACTTCTTCGCTATGGTAGACGAGGCGTTGAGCATTAAGAGCTACAGAAGGATGTGGTCAAAAGAGACAGTATGGCGTGTGTGGTGAAGGAAGGAGTGAATGAAGGAGGGAGGAGGCTCGCCACCTGCACAGGCGCTTGGGAAGTGGGGCCTAAGGCAACCACCACAACACGAGCAGCTGCCTAAAGAATCAGCAGTGGTGAATTGAACTACATCCGGGAAAAGACTTGTCACTGAGGTGCCAGTGGAGCATGCCGCTGGCTTGTTACGCAGGACGCGGTTTTCATCGAAATGTTGAGGCGTCTTCATGAGTGGGTCAAGAAGGAAACGGAGCGTTTCCTCCGACACTCCGCGATACAAAACCATTCAACGGCCCTGTCGTTCTTGACATGAAGCAAGTCATTTTGTGCTGCAGCCCAAACTTGATATTTGGACAGGGCAAGCAAATGTTTTGTTTGTCTGTTGAAGCCATGATGCACCACAAGTAGGGAAAGCTTCATATCTGCGCCGCAAAATTGACATATTCGTCATGGCGATGATGAGATTATGCCTATTCTCTTCCCGTTCACCATTTACATGACGAGATCATGGCTAACTGGATAACATTGAGCGTATCGTCTTGGAGGTGGATGTGGATGCTTAGCACCATCTTCTAGGCAGCAAATATAAAGCCCCGCTCTTCAACGTTCCACTTTCGAGTTCTCTCCTCTCCAACACCATGACAATCATCACCAGCATCATGGCACAGCCTAAACAAACAACAGATTTCGGACCCACATATATTGTCGATCCTGTCACAGAGCACACGCACACCGCAATCCTTCTACACGGACGAGGTAGCAACGGTCCAGAATTCGCCCAAGAACTTTTCGAAGAAACGCTTTTCCCAGATGGATCAAGCCTCGCTCAGAAACTGCCTGGTTGGAAATGGGTCTTTCCCTCATCACGTGAGCTTTGGAGCGAGGCATTCCAGGAGGACATGGCGGCTTGGTTCGAGGCTCATTCTTTGACGAATATCACGACTAGACAAGAACTACAAATTCCAGGCATTAAAGATTCGACTGAGTATGTCAATACTATCATCGATGAGGAGATTGAGAAGCTTGGTGGAGCGAGTGAGAGGGTCGTCTTGGGTGGAATTAGTCAAGGCGGAGCGATAGCCATGTGGACTCTTCTCATTCAACGCGAGAAGCCGTTTGGTACGTTTTTCGGAACAAATACCTGGCTTCCCTTCGCTTCCAGTCTACAGGACTCTATGAGCCAGGGTGCAGAGATGAGTGAGGACGAAGGTATTGTATTCTTAGCCGAGTTGCTTGGCCCAAGGCAAGACCAGCCGCCCAAGCGCTCTACACGCGTCTTTCTAGGTCATGGGACTGACGATGCTTACGTGGATGTTGAGCTTGGGAGACAGGCTAGAGATGTTCTCACTCAGTTCGGATATTCGGTAGAGTGGAAGGAGTACACTGGTGCTGAGTTGGAAGGACATTGGATCAAAGCGCCGGAGGAGTTGGAAGATTTATTGGAATTCTTTGAAAAGGCACTAAGCAAATAGTGTCTGGCAATCCTTTTAGAAACAGTTATGCCCAGATCTAGATGACTCAATCTGATATTATTCCAAAACTTTACCTCAAGTCTCAATAGGGTCGGCCACCTCCCTCACACACTCAAAGCAACCTTGCTCCCAATAAGAAGGCTTGTCACCCGGCGCAAACTCAATATCCTCCTCATATCCCTTGAACAGAAAACATATCTTGTACGTCGGCGCACCGGGACCGGGAACATAATCCTGCGCATAGAAAGAAACACAGTCTTTTGTATCGCCACACACTTTGGCGCAAGCATTGATATTTTCCTTGAGCTGGTTCCCGAGATAAACAGGTGACGAGTCGAGATTGCCTCGATAGACTTCTTTTCCACAGACTTTGTTGGTGGGATACGGGGTGATGGGCCTCCAGCTGGGGCATGGGACGGTGGAGGTTGTTGTGGCTGGTACGTCGGTTGAGACAGTTGTCTCGAGATCAGAGGAGATCGTGGTGATTGGGTCGGTTGATTGAGCAGTTTCGGAAGAAAATGTCATTGAGGCAGACGTTATGATGAGGTCTGTGGATCTGGGCTTGCAGGCGCCACCGAAAACGCCCACCGGGGCCAAAGCCAAGCAACACCAAGCGAGGGTTTTAAGCGACATTGTGATCAAAAACCAGAGAAGTGCCAAGAATTATTCAACAGAGAAAGTGGAAATGTCGAGATGGGGATTTGATTTAGATATGAGAATCAAGGGAAATTACCATACGAAGATGCGCATTAGCTTAACTGTTTCCAGTTAGGATGACAGAAACTATCGATTTTGTCAACAGAAACAGGAAAGGTCGCGCAGACTTTACACGCACTGGGAATAGCAACACTTCGATCGGAGATTGACACACTCATTAATCGAATCAGGCAGGTCAAATCTCTGGTGATTTTCAATAGACCTTTCTGCTAACATGTAAATACTCTTTGGCTTTTGCTATGAACCAACTGTTAACACATCAAATTATTGTCCCGTCAGGAAGGACGCAGGGACAATGCTCCTTGCAGGTCATCATCCCCTTTATTTTCAGTCCTTTGTTGTCTACAGATTCGTTCCCTCGATAAAACCGTTCACGTCTATGAGCGCAAAGATAGTCCTCGTCTGCAGGCCAAAAAAGGCACTTAGATTCGTCACTATCATTCTCTTCATCAGAAACCCATGATCCTGGTACTGCCAATGGGGTAGTCTCAATCATAAGCCAGAATTCGCTTACGAGCTCCTCAACATATGGATCCCATAGTGCAGAGCGGTCACCTGTCGACATCCACATAGTCCCAAAGCCAGACGGACTCTGGTCGCAGCTAATGGAACTCGTGGCCTCTTCGAAAATCACTCCTGCTCGGTTGAGATCTTCCTTCAACATCCCGAGGACTCTATCGAGCCATTTCTCGAACGCTCCCAGTGGGAACTGCCACTTCCATATATCATTCACAATTTGGTCTATATGCAAGGCGACTAGGTCTTCCCATGTAGCGTGTTCAAAAAGCTTTTGGGCGATAAGGCGCCAGTGTTCCATCCAGGGTGAGCGATTAAGGGACTCGTGTAGATATTGCATGGCAAACTCCTGTAGTCGATAGTCCTTTTCTGTAGCCTTTCTTAGTTCGTGAGGATCGACCAGGCCTCGGGATATGGATTCAAAGGCTACTTGCGGGTCGACCATTTCCCATAGGATCCATTTTAGAAAACCAGTTGGTTTCACGGTGGAAGAAGAATACTGCAGATGATTCCAAAGCTTCGTGGTTTTGGCGACATTGTCGAGACCAGATTGCTCATCGATCACATGTTTAAGCACATCTTCTCTATGATCCAACCATGTCTCATTAAGCTCATCGTAGCTTATGTCATCAAGGTTAAGAACTGCCTGTGACAAGCCGTAGATAGCGTGCCCTACTTCGATATCATCCAGTGATATTCCCAGATCAATGAGCTTTCTAAGTAGCTCCAGTTCGCCGTAGTTCAATGCCATCTATCAATGGATCAATTAGAGCTAACATACTTTGAGGAGGAAAGGGCTTGACTTACTACTGCCAATGACATGCCCTCGGGCGTTCTATCATACAGCGATGCTTCCTTGTTCATAATGGCTTTCATAACTAGGTCCGTAGAGCCTATTTTGATCCAAGAAAAGGTAGCAGTGTCCCAAGGACGAGTCATCCAAGTTCTCATCTGAACATTCCATCCAGTTAATGCTCGGGAGACTTGCAGATCCCAAGCTTTGGACGCTAGCCAACTCGGTGGCTGCACCCGTAGTTGTGATGTGGAAATCTTGTCGCCTGATCCCCATGACACGTATGAAATTCTTCCAAGTAGCCCTGCATTCTGCCATGGAATAGAACATTTTCTAGCCCACCAGTTTCTGCTGCCGGAAAAGGCGTGCGTTGTCGAGACTGTGTTGCATCTTGTCTGTTCGTCATCGACAGTGACACCCTTCTCTTCGACACTTTCAGAAATTGATGGACGGCTGTTTGAGCTTTGCCAATTCTTCATCTCCGATATGATGATCTCTGGTTGGGCTCGTGACAACGCACTACCACACGTTAGTCGAGAACGTCTCATTCGCCAAAGGATCAAACTTACATCAGATATGTCTGCTGAGACAGAATCACCAACTGGAGCACAGATTGAAGCTGCTGCTGGTGCTCCTCAATCACCTCTTTCTTCATCCTGACCTTTAGCTGAGCCACCAGCCTGCGACCTTTTTTGGCCGTGGTCAATTGAGTTTCCATATCTCTCACTAAACACTCAAGAGTCGCGACAGCTTTACGCGAATATTCAAGACTCCGTTTTGCAGCCGAGTCATTCTGAACCATGGTCTGTGTTCTTTGGAACTCGTAGTCCATCTCCTCGATCGCTGGTGCAAGAAGCTCAAGGTGTTCGATACATCGGCGGACACTAGCGGGGACATCTTGAACTTCATCCCACAGGCGTTTCAGCTGAATGGTGCTTGTAGTGAGTTTGCCGGCGACGCCAACTACTGCGATGATGCTGGAGGCGAGGCCTAATATATCTGCCATGCTTGTCAGCCCAAGAGAGAAAAGGCGAGTAAGGAAGGAATAGTTGTGACATTCAATGGGCCAAAGCAGGAAAGGCCCTTGAGGGCATAAGCTGACTCCGCACCTTCTACTCTACCGCAACAAGGCGCGATGGTATGATATTGTACATGGGGGCTGAAAGCTGCCGGTCCATTGGCTGACTGTCAGGTTGTTCCCCGTTACCACTGCTATGCTAGGCTTATCCTGATTAGCCGAGCAGCAATCTCTACCTATTTCTAGTAAAGTCGAAATCGTCACGTGCGCATCGGTGAGCTACCCTATTGCTCTTTTCTTGTATGCGAATCAAAGCAATACATGTTGATGGAAACACATTTCAAGTAGAAAAAGATTGACATTTAAGCTACATATGATCTGCTGAACTAAAGAACCAACAATACCCGGATAATGCTTTGCGGAATGGTAAAGCCAAAAAGAAATGTACATGGTGATGTTTATTATCCTCCCAGAAACTCATAAATTTGGGTGTGAACCGTGGAGTCCAGCCGCTGAATTGCTGCGGTCCCATTGGTCAGCTCAGTACGCTACAGGGCGGATCTAGTAAAGAACCGCTGGTCATCTTGCCAGCAAATCGTAGCTGAGCAGACGCTACATAAATGGGGCTATTGTATCCACTTCTCAGTCTGCCCATACCCAATTTCAGTACCAACACTTTACGGATACAAGACTGATGATTTAAGAAACTGTTCGTTCTCAATTAACGCTTCGCTATCATACAAATGACGATTCTATATAATACGTCTTTCACTTCATTAACATCGTCGTCGACCACCTCCCAACATACCTCCCAATCCACCACCCATTCGTCCACCACCCATACCACCTCCCATTCGACCGCCGCCATTGCAACGTCCTCCACCACCCATTCTACCTCCTCCCATCATACCGCCGCCTCCCATGCGACCACCTCCCATGCCTCCTCCATGGTGATGGTGGTGGACTTCCTTGACAGGACGGGGACCCATCATGCCTCCGCTGCTGCCACCGTAGCCACGTCGACTGCTGCCGCCGCCTCCAAAGCACATTTTGTAGTAGTGTGGTGTTTTTGTTGGTAAAAGATGTTTGTGATTATGTTTGTGGTTTGCACTTGTTTGTAAGTGCTTGGTGGGGTGACTTTAATTGAGTTGTGACGTCTTGATGGTTACGTGATGTTTAAAAGTGGGTATCGTGAGAGTTGTGGATAATAGATTGTTCTTATCAAGACAGTGAAGTTGTTTGTTGAATTGTTGTGATGAATATTAACTCGAAAAGAGGCAACAAGCTACAGTATTTGTAGTTTCAGAATCTCCTATGACATAGTAATTACTCCCGCCATCATCCATCAAATCATTCTAAGAAACCTGCTTCAGAAACTCTCAACTACCGTCATGACGCCACCCGACGGTACTTTCCAGACGCCTCCAAACCAGAATCATGAGGCGCAGAGCGTTGGCACATGTCATGATTGCTATTGCTGAAGACTTGTGGCTGTCCTTAGCCGCAAACCTTGTCGCAACGTTCAGTAGCGCCAAGCTTCAATCAACGTCACTCCTTGGCATTGCCAAGAAGGGTCTCGGCAGCCGCGTAATGCTTTTGATCTTGGCCTACGATAAAAGTTCAGTTTTGGCTTATCTAGACTCTGATCCCCTAAGTTGCCAAGTACTTGGTAGGATCGGGTTGTTACATTTTGTTGAGAGGTGATCTCACACTCTTGGCCAGCCCTCAGGCCTTAGGGTGTCAGAACATTTGGCCGCCGAGCACAGGTACCTATGAAAAGAAATAAGTTGGTTTCTAAGTGGCAGCTTAGAACTTCTCTTAGGTAGGTTCTTTAGTTTCAGTAGCCTAAGAGGTATCCTCTACACTTCGGGCACTAAGGTAAAAAAAGTCTAAATTTTACTCTCAATCTACATAAATCCCACTACCGTGAATGACCCTGTTCCTAGGGCGCTGAGCGCTGAAAAGTCCCATCCCCGACTTGCGGTTACGGAAGGCGAAGTCACATCCTCGACCTGTCGGACATCAATTGCACACGTTGAGTAATTCGAAAGAACCTCGAGAATACGAGCAGGCACCAGATCTCCTGCTTCGCGGACTATATCTGCGGCTGATCGCCCCTCGTTATCCAACAAGCAACGGTCAGCTCCGTAGTCAAGAAGCAACTTGACCTTCTGCTCTTCTTCAGCTATCCATTGTTTGACTTTCCAACTGGATGAAATATCTGTGCCGTTGTGAGAGATAGACATTCCAAGACGTGTAGAGATAGTCCGCTTAGACGAACAATGGAGCGGAGTGCGACCTTCGCAATCACGCTTGTTGAGATCGAACTGCGACTTCGATAGAAACATCTTCAGGAGCCGAGGATCCTCTGTCCAGTTCTTCCCACAATGGAGGGGAGTCTGATGCCGATCGTTCAGGTGGTTAAGGTTGATCGGTAAGCCAAGATTCATGATTTCTTCCATGATATCATAGGAGAGATCGTGGTAGAAAAGCATTGTACTCCCTTCCGTGTCAACGGCGTTGATGTTACAACCCCAGTGGTCAGTGTACGTCCTGAGAGGGCCTTCGAAAGAAAGCCTCTTTAGTACGGGGCGACTGTGGGGAACCAAGATTGCTCTCAGTAACTGAATTTCAGGTGTCAGAGATGCACGCCATTCTGTTACGAAGCGCTTGGCAAGGTTTAGACGCTCCCGTTTCAAGGCTAAGTGGATAGCCTTTGTACCTGGAACGGTTTCCCACTCAGTATTGTAGTTGTGGTGTTGGATGAGCTGCTGGCACAGATCATCCCAGCCTGACTCGGCTGCGAGTTGGAGCAGAGATTTGTGTCGCGGTGGCAGGTCCTTCTTTTTGCTGTATCGTTCGACCTCCTTTCCATACACCTCGCTACTTTTCTTCGCGCCCTCTAGTAGCTTGTAAACTTCAGCGGTGGAATACCGAATGGCATAGTGAAGTGGTGTTTCTTGATAAAAATCTTCACTTCTAACAGAAGCTCCGTGCTCCAACAAGAGTTCAATGACATCGGATGATCCATTCTTCAATGCGAAGTGCAGGGGGGTTTGTTCGTCGTTGCCCCACTTCTGATTGATCTTTCGATGGCGTTCCAGCCATGCTAACATAGGCTTCGATTTAAGACAGGTCCGAACCAACCGATATAGCCCCTGTCGACAGGCTACATGCAGAAGCGGTACAGCAGATCCACTCGGTGAGAGAAAGTAGTAAGGACAAGTATCCAGATCTTGAATGTAAGAGAACCAAGTGCCACGGACGTTTGATATTTCCCCGAAAAACGCCTCGTGTTTCGGGAGCATCAGTGTAATCTCTTCACCAAGCTGGTCCATATGATATCCCAAATACATGATGGCGTAATCAAGGAGAGGGACTGTCTTGATCGAATGGTGATGGCGATTAAGTTCGGACATGCCACATTCAAGCCCTGAATCGATCATAGGGTCATCGAGTATTGCTCCATCGCCAAAATGATGCTCCAAAATTGCGAAGAGGCGATCTAGGATTTTGTCATGTGCCTGATTACTACACGCAGTAATCGGTAGAGACGATGCTTTCCTATCCGTCTTGAGGAGAAAATCTTTTGCGCTTTGATGCATGAAGGTGGCGCGTAACCGCGCCCCGATATATGTAGCTGGATCGTAGGTGAACCAGGCGTAAGAATCCATGTGGAATACCTGGAGCTGGAGTAGATGGCCACACGATTTGACATAGTCGATGCATACTTGCTTCCGTGTCAAAGTCGGACTTGCTTCAACTTCGATGGCAGCGCAAAGATCGTCGATCTCCAGTGGATGTTCAGCGAAGAGCATCCACGTTAACATGTCAGCAATCTTGTCGCGATTCTCAACTCTGATCTGGGACATGATTCTCTCGTAGACCTCGTAAAGGCCCTGTGGAAGCTCTGTAAGCGCGAGCTCAATCTCGCTGAGTGATTTCTGCTTCAGATCCTGAGCCATGAAACTGACCCATAGAAAGGCACCCTCGGCGCCTTGATGAAATGCTTCCTCAATGCGGCGATGCAAAAGAGAGCCTTCGATCATCTTCGCTTTCGCAAGTTGTGAGACCGTGTGCGAGATGTATCGTTTGAGGTCACCATCGACATTGTCAAGTGTGATCCGTGGGTGCCCTTTAAGGGTTTCTGGTAATACTTTCGGTTCCTCACGACTCGCAATAATGAGCTTGAGAGGCAAATCACCAGAACTGTTGTATGAGCTCTTGATCTTGCAGAGGAGTTGTGTGAGAGACTCTTCGTCGCATTCATCCGGAGCATCCAGGACACAGCAAACCTCTTCGTCTCTAAGAGCCTCTAGCATCTGGGCGAAGATCCTCCACAGAGTCTCGAAGGAGTTGGTCTGGAATAGAGTACCTTGTTGAATCTTCCATGTGGACATGAGGTACGGTAGTAATGTAGGATGCTTCTGTATCAACTGAAGCATCAGGCCCCGCAGAATGTTGACTGCATTATTTCGAGAGGATAGCTTGTTGTCGCAGAAGAAGTAGATGACGGTAGATTTCGGCTTTGTCAACTCTAGAAGCTCCGATAGGAAGATGGAGATGACCGTTTTGCCTTTTCCAGGCGGTCCAGAAATCCAGATAAGGCCTGGCTCGTTCTGTGTACTCCACTCTCGATACTGCTTGGTGTATGGAATCCACTCGAAGGTGCCCGGAGTCCTGTATCCCTTCGTCGTGATGAGACCATCGCGGTCACTTCGAGTATCTGTGATAAATAGGGTTTGAAGACAGCTTTCTTCGTCGGTGCCGGATCCAGATCCGGATCTTACGGAAGATAGAACGTCGTTTAGGAGGGTGGCTGTATGAATGATCCTCTGGTTGTCATTCCTTGATTCTTGTCAGCTTGTGATCAAGGATAGTGACTGGTAGGGTGGGGATTCTCGGAGAATCAGCTTCTCAAGCCTTAGAGGATACAACACTTTGAGCGTTCAGACCAGCCTTTAGGCTAATGTATCTTGGCGTCCAAAGCCTTAGAGCATGACTTTCCTGATATCTCCTCTCTTTAGGAAAATAGTGGACACAACTCACAGGTTCTTGATGGCTATGTGGAGACTAAGAGAAGACTTCAGCTGCTCGAGCTCACTGAGCAATGATCTGATCTCTCCTTCCTTGAGCAAGGAAACAGCGGCTCTCCAGGTCTTGTGGCGGCGGGAGTCTGATTCACTGAACTGAAGACTTTCGAAAGTGTGCAGCAAGGAGCTGCCGATAACCTTGCACCGATCGACGGTGAAAGTAACCTCTTTCGCATCTTGAAGACTAGGCGGGATGCTTTCGACCAGCTTCTGCAAGCTCTCTACCTGCCGCTGCCAGTTTTCGATCTCGTCTGGGGCATCTCGATATTTGTCTAGAGCTGCTTTGGCTATCTTGATGATCTTGATGCTTTCTTCAATGAACTGACCGCTGGCAGCTACCAAGCCGACGACTTCAGCCATGTCGGGAATATCACTTACGAACGTATTAGTATCGGACCCCAAAAAGACCATCGATGAGGAAGAACACACTGGACAACTAACGTCGTGCTCGGTCGCTGAGGCTAGATGAAATACCTGTGAGACGATGGGCAGTGCCTAGGGATCGGACTCATCAAGGCTTCTTCTGCTGATGGTGTTTCTCAAAAAGAGGTATGTGTTGTTTCTTAGGGTTCATTCTTGAGAATTCCCCGTCTCAGGTATCCCGAACAGTAACCAAGGTGAGGACTGTTTGTGGTGGGGGCAAATATCCTGCTAACAAAGCAGCTGGCAGGTGACTGTTGGGACTTCCCACGTCACCACAGCCCTAAGTAATTTTCCGTTCTGGACTCTGCCTGGCAAATTATTCTATCCTATCTGACGTTCACATCGGCTTGTTGGGAGTGCCTAGTGGGGCCCCAGTTTGACCTTGACCACTTCCATAATTCATTCTGTTTTGCTACCCGCTGGAACTGACAACAAAGTAGCCATTCACTCCTTTCAATCACATTTCACTATTCCCATCAAACTCGATCGAATCATGACTCCTCCGACTCGGTCCCAGCTCCTAGACGACCTCCACGACGTCCTACGTGAGATTGCCCATTCGGTCCACAATGAATCACCACCAGTCCTCGAATATGCGGCTTCGACTCCCAGTCCCGATGGGAGTTCGTTCCTTCTCAAGCTTCCAACTGAGCTCATCGGTGAGATATTCAAGGCTTGTGATCTCTCAGACCACCTCAACCTGGCTCTCACATGCCGTCGCCTCGCAGACGGAGGAAAGCCCACCCTCGCGCGCCATAAGGCTGCAGCCCGGGAGTATGGTATTGTCACTGACTGGCACCACCTGACTATCCCAAACGTTCTCAGCAAGGCGATCTCCGATCCATACGTTCGCTACAACATCCGCATGATCGGGATTCACGGCACGCGCTACAACTGGGAAAATTGGGGGGACTTCAGAGCTCAGCCGCCTCCCACAGTCGCTCCACGAACCCTTGAAGGTGGTGGTGTCTCGTATAACTTCAGATGGAGACAGGTGTTCGACAGGCCTTCTTGGCAGGAGATCTGGGGACCGGGTCATGAGCACATTGGTGCCGAGTTTGATGAAGACGCGATGACCTACGCCATGTTGCGCGTGAACAGATTCAAGGAACATTTCCCAAGTATCATTGAACAGCATTGGTACCACTACATTTTGCTCATGGCACGGCTCGAATGGTTCTCCACCAACGGAAACAGCGACGACGACGACTCGGTACTACGAGGGATCGACTGGGCGCAGAATCTACTTCAAGCTGGCAGCGATATCCCCCTCAAAGCGCTATTGATCTGCATATGCCCCAGACTGAACATCCTGGGACATGCTAGCTGCAAAGTGACCGATGAAAATAGGCAAAAGCTGTAAGTAAAAGTCCTGGACTTGGTTTTCTTTAGATACTAATATGTTTCTGGGGATGTCATGGATTGGCTGTCGCGAGTAATCCGCATGGGCTCGCGATATAACATGTGGGCACCAGGCTTGAGAAGTTTGCGAGAAGTTTCCATCGACGTCCCGACTGGTCTGTGGTTTGAAGACCGCGAATCGAGTGGTTTTCATGGACAGTATGTCGCCCGCAGCATCATGCTGCTTCCAGGTCTGCAAAGCGTCTATTCTGGAACTATCGGCCGCTAGTGCACACCCCCTTCAACGTCAGACAAATCCCTTCTCAATGTATATATATCTTTGTCACAGTCTCGATAAACGACCTGCGTCGTTTAAATCACCAGACGAACCGATTCGAAGATGGAGACCCGCTGCGATGGGTCTACGAGGATGCCTATATCTACATGTCAGAAACGTTAGCCGCTGAAAGCATAATAGATGAAAAGATTTGCTTACTTTAGACTAAGACTTGAAGAGTATTCATGAAATCGCGCAACGTCCCTTGTCTTCATTTGTATGCCCGTTCGTATCGTCTTTCGGCGGTTGTTGAGAGACTCGGATCTGTTCAAGCCACTCATAATGCTGTGGATAAAGGTGTGGTTGCAACCTACACCAACAAAAGCGTGCGAGTTCCGCCTGATATTGCGGATTGGGCTCGGAGTATCTATGTACAAGAGGGTTGATGTCGAATTCGTCACGGGCAACGACGTTATCCTCTACCCATACCCTCCAACGACCTTTAAGCCGGGGCCAGTGCGTGCCGCTATGATCCACGTGAAAACCCTGCTTCGCCATATCGAACTCGACAATGGCACGACCCAAGAAGCCGACTTCAGTTGACCTGACCTGATCGGTCCCGTGATAGCCAACTTGTTTGATCCAAGAGCCAAAGAAATCCCCGAGGCCTTTCTTAAGAACCTGTAGAGGACCCTTGTGCCGTATTTCAACTCTTTTCTCGACTTCACTGTTGAGTACATAGGGCGTAACAATGATTACGCGCGGGTTTCTGGTATAGTGTAGCGGACCTGGGAGTTGGTTTGTGCCTACGAGTCTGGTGATACCCAAGACACAGCCTCGTTCCGTGCCATCACGGAGAGCTCTCCAAGTGCCATTTTCGATCTCTTCCGTTGTCTTCCGCTTATGGTCTAGGTACACAAACGCGGGGGCCTCCCAGATGTGCGCGACATAGGCACCTACTTCGGACACGATGATGATAGCGGTGCAGCCGTACAGTCCCTTGACGCCCGCTGCGCCTCTTCGATGTGGTGCTGGGGCAGCGTACCAATGTCCAGAGGTATCTCCGCACTGGCTTACCCAGGTCGGATCGAGGCTCGCGACGTACCAACCGTTCAGACCTGCATTCGCGTTGCAAAGTCGACTGTGTTCTCTTCGTCCGCGTACTATTTCTCCAGCTGGGGATCTTTCCGGAGGGCAGGCACATGACATAGTAAGCGAGCGACCGATCGGCAATGGCAAGCGATAATCGTAGATTGAGACGGGTGTAGGGCCAAGGTAAAACCAAGGGTCAAGGTCAGACATTCTACCGGCGCCTTCAGGACCAGGTCTCTTGAAGCAGTCATTGCCGCCTTGACAAACGCGCTGCGTGGGACGAGGATCGTTATTGCGGTACCGGGAAAATATTTCGACTCTGACATAGTACCCCATGTCCTGGGTAAGGTACCGAAGATCATCAAGCTCCCCACTGGCGATGAGTCGTGCGACATGCGCCTTGAATTCGGCCTCGCTTTTCCAAGTGAATTCGATGTCTGGCGGATAGTGTGACGGCGGCATAATCGAAGTCGGGAACGTGGCCATTGCTGTTGAAGTCGTATGAAGATTAGAAGTCCGGTCTAGAGGATAAATGGTGAAGAAATTCTATTGATGATGTTGTAGGTCAAGCTGCAGCAGGAAGGGTTGGATATAAGAAGTGGTTAAGTGACACCTTGCCGCCAGCACAGGTTTTCATCGTATAAACTATATATTGCGCTCATTAAAATTCTCACAGGAGAGAATCTTGGTGGTGTAAGATCTGCACACTCGAAACTGTCATCGTTTAATTCCAATCTGATGCCATCGCCAAACTCAAAGCTCGTCAGGATGCCAGAAGAAATGGCCGCAGCACCGAAAGCAAAAGAGACGAAATAATTCACTCAACTTATGCCGACTTGGGTCAGAGCTTAGGCTCCTTTATCTTAGCACTCTAAGTTTTAGAGGACATTTCCTTACTTTGCTGGGTGGCATGAGACTTTCGTCGAGGGGTTGGGTCTTCGAAGTATCAAAGCTCCGACGCTTGTACGGGAGCTTCTTCTTGCATAGTTGCAAGCACGGCCTTCATCCCGTCGTTGACAAGGTTAGGGGGCCAGTCTCGAATCTTCCCGTGGTATCCTTGCAAGCCTGGGTCCGCGCCTTGTTCCAAGAGCCACTTCACTCTCTCAACAGCACCAGCCATGATAGCAACTTCAAGCGGGTATGGGGGAACCATGTGACGCGAAACGACCCTGTCGTTCACTCCAGCACCCCTACTAACTAGAAGTTCCATAACAGGTATCATAGAGACATCGAATTCCTTTGTTGGCTCGACCTTATCGTGATATAGGCCGGTCACTGTTTGAGGTTTTTGGAGGTTAGTTTACGAATCGCACAGCTCAAATCAAGATAACGGTGGGCTCGTACCTGGTGGATAGACTCCTGCTGCGCAATATAGTGGCGCCCCGTTGGACATCTTGGCACCGGCGTCAAGAAGTTTCTGCACGAGGTCGACGTTACCCGTGCGTGCTGCAGCTTCAAGAGAGTCGCAAGAGTTTTTGTCGGGTTCGCCGAGGCGGTCTTGGAAGAGCTTCTGGCAGCCCAGATTTGGGTCGGCACCTTGCGCCAGGAACCAGTCGATGAGCAATTCATCCTTGGTGTCAATGACCTTTGGAAGGAGGACTTCACCGTAATACCCTGGTGTGTTGACGGTCCAGCCATGTTGCATAAGTGCTTCGAATAGTGGAATCCTCTTGTCTTGTGGTGCTTTGAGCAGAATGAGGTTTGGAGTTGCTCGTGAGATAGGTGCGCCAGCCTCTAGAAGGAACCGGGCCACATCGAGTTTGCCGTAGACCAAAGCATTCTCGAGACCTATAACAAGAACACGCGGCGTACGGCGCTTGGAGCTGACGGCTTCTTGAAGGTTCGGTAGGTCACCGTTCCGACATATTGATAGGAATTGGCTAAGTTCGGCAGATATCATGAAAGAGGGGGGCTCGTCTCCCGGCTCCATAGGGACGTCGTCGTAGGAAGTGCCCATCTGGTTGTTTTGGCTCTGAGTGCTGGTCACCTGTTGATTCATCATCTCCTGTAGCTGGAAGATGGATACCGGTGCCTTTTGTTGTGCTTGTAACGCCATTTGTCGCCGTTGCATTAGTGCCCGATGGGCTAGCTCCTCAAGAGAAGACATTATTCAAGATTGGCTAGTGAAGGTACAAGCTGGCATAAAGTGACCCAAAGTTCCGTCTGTGGTGAAGGCTTTTCGAAATGCTGACTTTGGAAGATGCATATGAGAAATGATTATTTTATCCCGTATATCATATTGCAAGGTGGTCAGTTCTTCTCTGACTGTCATGGCAAGGGTGTTGCCTGGGCTGACTAATGAAGGCGCTAGAGCGTTTCAAGTCAATTGGAAAGAGCATCCACGATGATTGTGAAGTTCAGATGGAAATCACAAATGATCTGATTGAACACAATTAAACAAATTTGATCACCGGTCTTTTTAGGTCCATTTTCTTTGTGATATAACATGGCCTTATCAACGATCTTGTTTCCAAATTATACCATTAACCCGATGCAGAACTCCTAGGTAGTAAAACGCCTTTATCCATGCACAAAACGTCACGCAAGCCCATTAATCATGCCCACCTCATACCAATTCCGTCTTCTCATCAAAGATATCCATACCCTCCTCCAGGTGACGATCCCATTCCAGGCGCAAGTCCACCACCAGAAGTAGTCCCCGAAACACCTCCATAAACACCACCATTGACTCCTCCATTCGGTCCTCCACTGACACCCGAGTAAACGCCCCCATTCACACCACCATAGATACCACCGTGGGGTCCTCCGACGCCTAATGATGCACTGCCAGGACTGTATCCGGTGCCATAGGCAAACTTGTCTTTCTCAGCCGCCTCCTCTCGTGCACTAGCGTCGCTTGAAAATCTGCTGTTTTGCAATCTTGAGGTGGCTACTGATGTTCTTTTGCCGACGTTTGTAGGTTTTGGTGGTGGCAGATCATCATCTTGATCTTTGCTTTTTGAGAAAAGGTTGAACAGGCACATTGAATTGATGTTGTGTATAGGTTGGTAGGTATGAAGGTTTGGAGTATGCAGATGAAATGACGGACAAAGTCAAATATTTAAATGACCGCCCAAATCAGCCAAGGTTTTCGGCAGACGCGTACCTGCTTTAAAAACCGGGTCGGAGTGGGCTATGACGATCATTAATAGCGAATGATATGGCCTGCACCGCCCCCCGTATTGGTCCCTGATTTTAAGCACAGCCTGAAAGAACCCCAGTATTTTTGCTTAGCTGAAGGCTTGGACATGATCATGACGCGGTCAAGTCCGAGACCATGCGCGCTTGAGAATTGGGATTTAAGAACTCTAGCTCCGGCAGTTGCGGATACACACTCAGATTTAGTGAATTGATGTCAGAATTTGTGCGACTCGTCATGCTGGAATTTGGTGCAATGCAGGGATTTAAGCTTAAATTAGTGGGACGTTGGGATGGGCGAAAGTCACAACAGGCCTTTTTCTTGGTTCTGGTGACACACCGTCCAAAGCTTAACCGTCAAAACTTCAACCGATGCAATCTCGCCTATAGAATAAAGTTTTTATTCAGGTTTCATCGAACAATCCCAGCGAATATTTATTAGCTCCCTGCGCAGAGGACAGACCGATCTCAAGACAGATGAATCGTCACCATCCGATCCAGGGTAGGGTAAGACATTTACAACCATTCTTGACAAGAACCCTTCAACCTCCAGTTCCAATCGAATCTCCGGAATTGCCTTCATCATCAACCAAACCGACTCACAAAGCTTCGAACAGACTTATCCACGATGTCTGAAACCTGGTCTACACTTGGGGCCTGGGCCATGATGGCGGGAATGGTGTTCGTAGGCTACACGGAATCTTCCGGGGTTTGGCATCGGATTCAACGAGTCGTTGCTTTCTGCTTTGCGCTATTATCGGTCTTACGCTTGTTGGTGTATTTGCTAGGAGGATACTCATACATGATGTTGCCAGCACCAGAACTATCACTAACACCAACACCATCGCCAACACCGCTGCCATCATCACTACTTCCATGGACTTAACTCGATCTCTTCTTGCATCCTGCGGGAGTTTGGGCCCGAGTCAGTCGTTGCGAGAGACAATCTCGTCTTACCGTTCTTGATGTCCTCGCTGAAAGACTCTTCGTATTCGAACTATTCAAGACAGAAATGAAGGCCGTCAAGAAAACATGAACGATCATTTTGGCCACAAGCCTTGTCTTGTCGAGCATCCAGTACCCCTGCCTGGCTAAGGACTGGATCCGCTCATTTGACAACTTCGACAATTACTTTTCGTGCGTTATTCTGCCGGAGCAGTGGTGGTAAGGTAAGGGAAACGCGAGCAAGTAAGGGCGATACAAACCCCATATTCATAACTAGGTAGGAAAACATGGCATCTCCGTATTGGCTTGAAGAATTACAGCTTAAAAACATGGACTGGGGACCCATCGACAGGCAATAAAATGAAAATTACTAAGTTCTAGTGCTCTTTTGCATTAAGTATGGGAATATCGTATTGTAGAAATTGACTTGTTGAAGCCGCCACTACTGTAGATTAATTAATCTTGACTTTGGTGGTCCGCTGAGCTGGACAGCCCAACCTTCTTACTTCTTTCTTTGCCGAATAAGTACTCAACCATACCAGGTCCACTGTCTTCACTACCTCGCCTCACATGTTTCTTCTTTCGTGAAGGACCTACAGATTTATACGACGCAGGAGCAGGAGGACGTGGATAGTTATCCATTGGCCACATGTTCATAGTAATCGACATACCCGGCTGAATAACCTTTCCCCATGCAGTGGGCAGAATGACTTCACCGTCAGGGCCTATCAGGTCGTATTGCCCCATCAGGACATGACGACCGAGCTCATCGTCTTGCATAAACACTTTCTTGATAATATCCTCCATACCCTGGGCTGAAGTTAGCAGTAGTATTTTCATTTGGACTAATTGCTGGGTCGGTTACCTGCCAAGTGCTGCAGAGGTCGAATGGGAAGATTAATTTGCGACCGACAGCATCCCTGATTCTGATAGAGGTTTTTTCTTCATTTTCCATGAGTTCTTCATATTGTGTCCTTGCCTCCGGGTCCTCCTCCAACCTTTTCTTGAGCTCTTCTGCAGCCTTTTTCGCGGCCTCGTGTGCAACGGCAGCATCTAGCTCCTTTTCAATCCTGGCCATAACGGCTTCCTCTTCATCAATGGGTTCAGACCATCCCATTCTGTTCCCAGTAGCTTCGGCGACAAGGTTTTCCGAGGCTCGAATGCTTTCCTCAGTCTGGCTGGACTCAGCTGCTTCCTGTGTGACTGGCGCCTTGCCTTTTATTTGTTCAAGTACTGACTTCTCTGTTTGGTCTCTTCTGCTTTCTGTAACCGGGAGTTCGCTGGTGTCAGCTCTCATGTCGACCAGCGCCTCAACTACGGCTTCATTTCCCATTCTGGCAGCTATGTCTAGGGCAGACTGGCCCACCTTATCTAGACCTTTAGCAGAGGGCATGTCGTCTGATTGATTCTCCATGACCTCTTTATTGCCAGAATCATTAGTGAGGGACAATTCTTCATCAGGTAAGCCATGGGTATCCATTATCTCTAGTCCAGCGATTGCAAGCGGTAGTGCTTCAAGAGCCAGCTGCTGTAGGTGCCTGGCGAGGTGACGACTGAAAGCCTTTGCATTCTCGTTTTTGGATGGTGGCTCCCAATCAGCGCAAAGGGCACAGCTATCTGAGCTAAAAGACTTGGTGGGACGTTCACAAGTCTCTAGAACCATCTCCATCTGTGCCTCTGTTACCATGCCAGAGTGCGTATTGTTGAGATGTTTCTTCAGCCCTTCCGCGTTATCAAAGATTGTATCGGCCTGGCCACACCAGTTGCAACACCACTGCAGGCGATGGGCGGTAGATTCGTGCTGGAACCACTCAGCTCGAGTTGAAAACGATTTGTTGCCGATCACACAATCCTTGAATGTGCAGACGTATGGCTGCAGATCGGTGAAGACATGCCTCCTAAAATCCAATGTCAGTAGAGGAGTTACTAATCGAGTTTGAGTTACATACTTCCACTCATATCGATTCATCACATTCTGGATAGTCCGACAGTACGGACATTCGAACGGCTCTCCATAATCCAATTGTACCATATCGAGAACCATGTCCGAAAGATCAGGAATGGACCGTGCTGTGGTTGTGCCGTCTTCCAAACTGAGGAAGGAAGTTGCAGAAGTAAGAATCGACATCCGACTACTATCTGCATCCTGTGGCGTTTGGTTCGTTCCCGAAGGGTTGCTTTCCTCTTGAAACGTCGTGGCAACAATAGTAGCTGCATCGGTTGGATCAGAACCTTTGACATCTCTCTTCGCGAGACTTTCACGGTGGTGTTGTCTATATTGTATGACCCTCCTTTGACGAGTGATGTGGTTTCCTAGGCGCCTTGCGAGCCACAAGCTTGATTTTACTTTGGGAAATTTGTCAGTAAGATAGCTGATGTCGGGTGAGCTCTCAAGAGCAATTTCTTCAAAATCAGGAAGTCGCCCTGTGGGTCGTTGTCTTCGTATTAGCATTGACAAGCTGAATAAATGGTTGATAGCTGAACGGATACTGAGTAGAAGCTCATCTAGCTCGGTAGTTGGATTTTCATCGCTACCAGAAATTGATCGGTTTGGGGAAGTTTTGTTTAGTATGGCCAATGCTGTGAAAGCCAAAACATGTCAGCAATAGATCATGTGAGTCTGCATACATGGCCCACCTCTCTTGGCCGAACCCTCAAGTCTTTCTAGTCCGGAGACAATGCTCTTTCGCATAAGGGGTGCGTCTTTGAGTCGTCTATCGAGCGACTTTATAGACTCTGCTGGCTGTAGAGCTCCCAGATTTGATGCCCATATTCTGAAGCGTCCGAGCTCATCTTCGAAGGTTACACATAAAGTGCCTCGATTGAGAGTCTCAGCGTATTTGACTATATCGTTGAGGGCAGCATCGCTCCTGTGGCCCCAGGCAGAAAGCGTGGGGATTGTAGCAGGCTCGGAATGTCCATGTTCCATGTTATGAAGGCGACGTCTGTGGGTTTCGCCGGTTAGAAACTGTTTGGCACGAAATTACCTGCGGTTGAAGTACCAGCTGAGCAACTGACCAGGTTGTAGAAAGGTAGTGGAATTAGGTGATTGAACTGGGATTGAGAAGAATCTCCTGCATGTTGATTACGTGAGACAACATATCTCGTGCGGCTGAGATATTGACCCCGCACGGGTAAGAAACTATTGCCATTAACATCGGATTACCTTCATCCAAATAACTCTGTATCGGGTTCCTGTCATGTCTGGATTCGAGATTGCTGGCGTGGTAATTGGACTTTTCCCAATCGTATGCGATACTGCCAAAGACCTACGTGGTGTCTTTCGTGATGCTCAGTCCTGGTTCCGTTTCGAAAGGGAGTTTGAGGATTTTATCCTGGAAATCGAGAAACAGCAGATAGCATTTTCTCAGATACTCGAAATCCTGTTCGATCCGCTTCATCAACTTTCCTCCAGTGACCGAGAGTCCCTGGAAAGTAACCCGAACTCACCTCTTTGGTATGATTTACGTGTTCAGGCAGTGCTGAAGGATCGAATTCGCTCGAAATACATGGGCTGGTTCATGAGGCAATTGGGCGATATCAATGATGCTCTGAAAGAGTTACTTGGTTTGTTGCCCATAGACAAGGTAAGAACACCACTTCACGATGAGTTACAAGCAGTCCTAGTTCGGCAGATCAATAATCACAAGGTCATATAGGTTTATCATTTGGATAGCAGTAGTTTGGAAAGCGCCATGTTTCGAATCAAAACAAGCTTCTCCCACAGAAAGAACGAACTTCTCGTCAGAATCGAAGCTAGAAACAGAGACTTATACGAGTTCCTCGAAAGGGCTTCTCATGTCCAGCAACCCCGAATTTCTACGACAACAACAGCCAAGGGCAGCACAAAGATGGTATCATCCATTCTCGAATTCCAGGAGCAGGCGAAAACCGTCTTTAGTGGCTTCCAACGACACTGGGCATGTACCTGCAATTGCAACGGTCTACATTCGTGCACCGTCTCTGCGCAAGGATCGCATTTGAAAGCGCTTTTCGATAACGGCACAGAGAGCAAGCATGTTAAGGTTGAAATCGAAGTCAAGGGGAGAGTTTCGGTTGTGGAGACAGTCCCCGCAAGCTCAAATGGAGTAACAAGCCAAGATGATTTGGACAATCTGAGAGATCAGGTTTTCGTGAAAAACAAATCCAAGAGGTTAAGAGAGAAAGGTTCAAAGAGTCTCGCGAAACTGGTAGCATCAACTTTCACAGCCTTTTCAAATCCAGCAAACGTGGAAACAGGGAGTCACTGCGACAAGTGCCTTGAAAGGCAAACTAAGACCCTCAAGAAGAAGTATGTGTTTTCTTGTGCATGGGATTATTGCTAATTCAATGCAGCATCAAACAAGCAGTCCGATTCGATTCACCTCAACCGCCGATCGTCACGACTGCGGCACTTCCTTCGACACCTAGCCGTTGCGACGAAGAAATTGAGGATGTGTGCCTGGCAATCAAGAAGCAAAGTCAAGAATCTTGCCTCGGTTTCTTAAAGCTGCCGAGGGAGAACTTATTTTTACATGTTGACCCCCCAGTGCATGCGCAGCTCCTCAAGAAACAGACTCTCGATGAATTCATGAATGCTACACCACGACGTGCTTCTCGACTTCAGCTGGGCATGACAGTCGCCACAACAGTCCTGAAGCTTGGCTCATCATGGGTCCCAGAAACCTGGCAAAATTCCTCGCTTGTCCTGCTACAAACACCTGGCTCAGAGCCACAGCCCTATATCTCGCACCCATCGATCCAGACAGCCTCACCATCATCCTCAGCAAAGACAAAGGCGACCCTCCTGGCCCTTGGTATCATGCTATTGGAGTTGCTCTTTTGCGACACGCTCGAGCGCCAGCCGTTCCGGGCCGATTATCTAGGTAACGGGGGAAAGCCGAATGACATGACGGACTTTTGCACAGCTATGAAATGGCAGAAAATGGTTGAGCAGGATTTTGGGGATAAACTTGCCCACGCCATTGAGAGCTGTGTAAAATGTGCTTTCGAACCAGTGGCGGATCTGAGTAGCTTGGCATTTGTGCAGGCCGTGTGGACAACAGTCGTAAAACCACTTGAGGAGTTTTTACAAATCTATAGTAGTAGGGTTTAATTGAGACCTAACAACGGAATTCGTGATGCTGGAGCATCTCATACAGGCATAGTCCCACCATTTCACGCCAGTAGGTCGGACGCTTCGGGAGGATAGTCACGTGATGACGTTGTAGTCGGGGACTAGATCAAAACAGCGACTTCCTACAAGACCCCGACATCTCGGCTACTCCCTTGACATCTTTGTACCGCAAGCCACAAACCACCCACCATAGCTCGCTACAGGCCCAGATATGGACGTTCCAGGGGAGAAGAACCTGCAGCACCAGGTTGCATGCTTTAGTTGCCGCGCATCCAGACAGAAATGCGATCGGCAAGACCCTTGGTGAGTTGAGAAGGGGTAGATCCACTTCAACATACTAATCTTGGCTAATATAGTTCCCGTTGTTCTATGCATGATCGGGTTTGCAAGTATCCTGCTCGTTCGAACCGTGGTCGTAAGCACGGTAGTACAAAGTAAGTCTACTCAATTCAAGACATACGTCATTCTGACCATCGCAGTAAACCGGATAGCGTGGACAAGCTCCTCGCTCGCATAGAGGAAAGTGGTGCTCGGGACGAAATCATTGCAGCCCTTCTCAACACCGGTCTTCCAAGTCCGAACAAAACTGTTTCCGTACGCGGAACACCTTGGACCCAAGCTCAGGATAGTCGCGACACTTCTCAACCACGACCAGACACACCGGAAGAAGATGACTATGAAAACCCTGAAAACTTAATCTCGCCACTTAGTATTGTTACTACTGCTATTGCAACAAATACCTCTGCTCAGTGTGAGAAATTGAGGTCACAGATGCCGATGCAGCCCGGTATGAGAGAGGCTATCATGGCGCCGATCAAGGAGAGACTTGGTGCTTATTTCTGTGAGCGAAACCTATCTCCGATACTGTGGAACGAACTGACATTTGAAAGCTTCACAAAGAGAACAACAGAAGGACTGGGATATTCTTGCGGCGCAGTCGATTGATTGTCCTTTCAAATTGGAAAAGGCTACATGCGATCCACTTGCCTCACGGCTTATCGATGAAAGCGACGCAACTGTGTATTTTCAACTGTGAGTCAAACCTCTTTTGATTGCAGTAATCTTGTCTGACAAACCAGTTTCTTTCAAACGCGAAACCCACTAGTAGGTCTTCTCGACGCGACATTACACACATTTGAATACGTCTACGCCAACTCATTCACTTTATTCTCCGTTATCTGCGCTCTCGGTTGTGCCATGTCAGCACGTCCTCGGGATAGAGCCATCTATCCAGTTCTGATCAACCTCGCCAACGGAAACGTCAAGTGGTCCATCGCCGCTGCGGTTAAATCACTCTCAACTATTCAAGCTATCGTCAATTTGCAATACTGGGCACCGGTGTCTCCCAGGCAAACAGATGACACGTCCTCTCTATGTCTTAACCATGTAAGTCAAAGGTTAATATCATCTCTGGAAGCTTTACACTAATACATCTAGGCTATTCACTTAGCCAAAGAGATGGGAATCGACAGATCGGATGTCATAAGAGAATATGTCAACGCCGAATGCGGCGACGAATCACCCGAGTTCCGAAAACGATGTATCCGCAACTACGAAAGAACTTGGCTTCGAACTCTTATAGCTGATAAAGGCTTCGGTATCATGAACGGAAGACTCAATTCGGTGAATTACAGAGATATTCCTCGCTCTGCGACAGAATGGTGGAAATCGTCTTTGGCAGAACCTACCGACCGGATGTTGAGCGGTATTATCGAGATTCGAAGACTCTTGGTAAGGGAAACTGGGGTATTGAGAAAGTCAAAGCTAATTTCGAACAGCTCAGTCAAGTCGACAAACGAAAACCGACCTCTACGCCAACACCTTCTTCCATTCTCGAATGGCACAAAGAAGCCTACGACAATCTAACCCGTCTCCGTAACGAGCGCTGCACCCCAGATGAATCCCCATCTGCAAAGTCACTCCCTGTTCTGGCATTTTATATGGATCACAGCATCTTAGTCCTTAACGCCCAAGCCCTCCGAGATATAGACGCCGCCATTGCGATCGATAACAGTGCATCAGAAGCCCTGCTAAACATCGAAAGAAAGTCGATCGAAGTAGCGTGTCGCGCTCTACACTCCATGGTCGTTGACAAGACAATGATTGAACTTGCTCTTGGCTTTCAGAATAACCAATATCTCATGATCTGTCACGCCATGACGGAGATTCTACGCGTCCGTCCCGCTTCCCTAAATATTAGGTTTCCATACTTACACACAGACAGGCTGTAAAACGAGGCGCTATCACCTCCGAAGAAGTCTCCGCCGCCGCAGAGAAAGTCATAAGCGTTATCCCCCTTCTCGACAACATAGTCCAACTCCTTCCATCATCGTCAGCAGCCCATTTGTACTTCGATCTAGCGCGCTTCTTCGCTTGTCAGATTGATTCGTTGATGGGCGCTTCTGATCCGCAGGAGATGCGCGAGACGATTGACTCAGGCATGTTTACGAATGATTGGTTCAAGAGTATGGATATGGGGATGCCGGATGCTTTTACCATGTTGGATATGGGATATCTGGGAATGGATTCGATGATGGTTGATACGGGTAACCTTCTTGCGTTGGATGATTTGGGGAGTATCGGTTAGGGGCCGTACTTGCGTATCCGAGAGGTCGAAGTATGGAGGTCATGTACATCAACGCAAATCACAAGCTCCTTCACCACGTAAACAAGATAGAACCAGAACGGCAGGGTATTCAGCAATCCGAAGCAATCAGGAACAACGTGGTCAGGTAGAAGACGCCAGGCGGACGGAGATATGTAGAAGAGTGGGCTGTATATTTGCGAAGTCTGACGCTTCGTACGTGATGGCATATTTCCTACCGAATTCGTATTTTGGAAGTATGGCAGAGGGACTATGGCCACAATCACCAGGTGGGGGGCGCTGTGTCGAACCAGGATAAGCCGATCTCACTGACGAGACATATCCGGTACGACCTGCCGTTGAGAGTATAATTGTATAATTGATGGCAGTGAGGGGGACAACTGCAATATCGAGATTGAGTTGTGTGATCGGAATTAGCTTTCCTTAACGACTTTATACTTTCTCCGGAGCATCATTACTACTCTGTGTACACAGAACTAAATTCGAAACTGCACAGTTGGTCCGAACGTTCGAAATAATACGTGTTATCTGGCGAAAACGTGGGCGTTCCAACTTTCTAGCATTATGTTTGAGCTACGAGCTCGACTGCGTACCCTTGGTCCTTCAGAGGGTTCCGAAACGCAGAAGCACGAGAAGGCAGTTAGAGGACACCATTTGCCAGGATCTCGGAGAGATTTACCTGTGCAAGTATAAGAGATGAAACAATATACGCATTGCAATAACTTAGACCTGCATTTAGACTATGTTATGTCAGTACCTAGAGCATGATCTGATACCCATCTTTCCTCTTGCCAGGATACTGAGTCAATTTCCTCACTTCGCAAAACCTTCAATTTGTACTTTATAAACATCAAAGAATGGCAAAACTCTCTGACTTCTATAAAGAGTGCTTCTGTACTTCTTCAGTCTTTTCACTTGCCCGTCCTTTGCAAATATCATGCTATCGACTACACCACAAGATAACAACATCTTTTGCACCGAAGCGGAAAACCACCGCCACGCCAAAAGGACCATGATCGGTATACAGAATCTTCCCGCTGAACTACTGTTCCAAGTAATGGAGCTTTGCGGCCCGCACCTTCTATCACTCATAAAAGTCTACCCAATTGCCCTAAACACATTCCTCGATAATCGGAAATACTTCGTAACCCGCATCTCGGCTCACTATGGCGACCTGGCCCTTCCTTCGCTAGTGCGCGCAGCAATGCTGCGCTACATAAGGCGAAGACCAGCCGTTCAGGCCCTACATTTTAAAGACTTCGAAGCCAGGATAAGCGCAATTTGCACCCTGACCACAGAGACTTTCAGAGAAGGGAATGTTGTAGTACCCGACTTGAACCGGTACTCGCTTGCAGCATTGTCCATCATGTGGAAGCTTGGGGAAGAAGCACAAGTGATAACTGATATGTATTCGAAGCAGGCCCTAGCCGAGATGGCTAAGAGCCCTGATGCTGAGTTCTACCTTCCTCGGGAGTCGACAGAACTTACGCAAGAGGAGCGCAAACGTTTTATGAATTCGGCTTTTCTCTTTGAGAGTTACTGTCTGACTTTCTTCCGGAGGAAGCGACTACTCTTCCCTCGGGATGACCATTTTCGAGAGTCGTTTCTTGGCTGGGACGATACCGCCATTGGAAGATTTTACTGCATCCTGTTTTACGTGGTGCAGAAACACCGGGAACTATTGTCGACTGTCGTACAACATCTTGCACGCATCCATGGTAAAGCAAAGACTTATCCGGGTCATGCCAACAAAGAACGATATCTCCTATGGCTGATAAAGAAGGATTATGAAGGGAGGGTTTACAACTACCTCCACTTCCTTGCTTCCCACGGCTTAAGCCTTCTTACAGCCCTTCAGAAACTGAGCATTCATCATTTAACAACATTGACAGTACATATGTTCCTGTACATTGAACACAGTCGTATTCCCAGTGTTATGATAACACTGAGGGTCAGAAACTACCCGTTAGGAACACAAGAGACCCATAGCTGGCAACCATGGGCATTTCTCGATTCTGTACTTGACGACACATGGGCGAATCGGGATGCGGAAGAGATTTGGGAGGATACTTGGCGTCGTGCGATCCCTTTCTGGGACCCCAGTGAAGATGAACCTCCATATGGGGGCTTCAAGGACGAAGCGGACTGGTTGCCATTGTATTGGTTTCTGGAAAGAGTGATTTAAGTATGAAGGCCATGGGGACACTATCTCAAGGCTTAATTTGCCAATACATATATTCGTATTATCTCAATTAACTTGCTCCCCTTTCTCCTGTCGCTCTCGATGCTTTCCGAATTGCCTCGGAAGTATCACTAAGTCCAAAGGCGGTTCGTCATCGACATGATGAGATTATCACTATTTGAAGCTTACATTAGAATCAGCAACTCTTGTCAATGCACGACTACGAAATACACCCTAGCTTAGGTTCTCAGGAGCTGTCATTACTTGACTGTAGACTCAGCCTTTCCTGTCATAATCTTATCCTCTTCATGACAAAGGTCTATCAGCGTCCGACTCCCACTTAGTATCGTTCGTCATGTAGATGATGAGATTATCACTCCACGCTCTTCTTATCATTTGAAACAGATCTTAAGAACCAGTATTTGGGGAGCTAGGAACCACTAGGCAGTTAATGATCTGTAGAGTTACTATACAATAACTGGAGTGTACTGAAGAACAAAGACATGTGAGGACGGCATAGTCCAAGCGAGATTAGCCGCTCGAAGATGAATATTGCCAAACAGCGAACCCAACTCTCAATTGAAGATCGTCTCCTAAGAAGTCTGACATAAATGATTGGCGGTCGTCTCAAACTTATACCTATGCAGCTTTGCCAGCCTGCTGACAGGCATGTGCATTTCCTCTTTCCCTAAATAGAAGCATCTCTTACGAGCATAAACCAATATACTCTCGCTATCCCTTTTCTTAAGACGGAATGGCAAAGCGACTTGCGCAATCCAGACTCCAGACCAGCTTATCAGCTGGGCATCAGTGTTGGTGACGTTATCTGAGAGTCTCTTTCTTTCCGTATGTCGTCCGATAAAAAGCCATTGTCGGATTATGAAGTCTGGGTTTGTCATACTGATAACAGGGTTCTTTGCCTTGCTGAGACTTGAAGGTACCACTGCACCATTCCGAACGAGATGCTTGACAGCTTCGATGTGCCGATGGCCTATCGCAGCTTCCAGAGGTGTGCCGTGATCCTCGCAACGGTGTTCAAGGCCGTCGACTCCAAGGGAAATAATGTTGCCGATTGCTTCCGCTGAGTTCCAGCATGCTGCTCTGCATAGCAAGCTGTGGCTTCCTGTCCCTGTTAGGCCACAGATCCGCAACATTTCGTTCTTATCGAGTATCCTTTTCACGTAACGCAAATTTCTCGTCATTGTTATCAGAGTCCCGACACTTTGATGGAAGTAGTTCATAGACCAGCCTTCCACTTTGTCAAGCTCCAACTTGGGATAGCGGTCCAGAACGACTCGCAAATAGATTGGACAAGTTTCCAGAAACAGATTGTGGAAGGCTGAGACACCGTGATCGTTGACTTCATACAGGTCAACCCCATGGTCGAGGAGTCGGTGGAACAGGACAATGTCTGGGTCCTCTCTTGAGTAGCCAGTCCAGGTCATGAGGTTGAGCAAGTTCTCCCCGCTTCCGGTGGTATGTGTAGTCAGCTCTCCGGCGTCTAGGAGGAGAGCTACCAACCTCCAATGCTGTTCGCGACAGGCTAACAGTATGAGATCGCCCGATGGCGAGGTGTTCACATCAATTTGAGCGCCGTGCTCGATCAGAAGTCGAGCCATTTCGTAGGACCCGTCGTCAACAGCCCATAGTAAAGGTGTCTCGACATCATGATTGAGGGCATCGATCTCGGCACCATGGTCAAGCAAGGCCTTGACTACTCCGAGGTTATTCTTCCTAACTGCCCAGTGCAGTGGTGTCTTACCTTCGGGGTCACGCTGGTTGACAATGGCATGCAACGTGCTGGCTCTTGTGGTGTATTTGAACATCTTACCACCTACCCTCTTGCGCAGTTCTATTCTAGTATTTCAGTTAGCCTAACAATTCTCTGGTCCAATAGCTTCCACTTACGTGCGTTCTTCGCAACCTAGATCCTTGCCTTGTAGCGCTTCTAGTATGATGCGAAGACCATGTTGGTTTAAAGAATATATCGGATTCCATAAAATGCTGAAGTGCATGTGGGAGAAATCTCCTCCTTCCTGGAGATATCTGTCTATCAAAAAAGGCAGGTGGTGGTTAAATTGTGGACGTAGCAGAATAAGATCCAACGCTGTACAGTCATAGTTTCCTGTTGGATGTCGAAACATTGTAGAAACAGGTGCTCTTCTGGTACAAAACCAGTCGACCATCCTCTCTTGATTGTTCCATATGGCCAGTCCGAACGGGGTTATGCTGTAAGTCCCTCCGACGTCAAATTCTGTTGGACAGCCAAGTGAGATGAGGCTATTACAAGCAAAGAGGTCATTTTGTCCCGCGGCCTTTTGAAAGCATCTTTCTAGCATCCGCAGCCCATCAGGTGTCTTAGCGAAGGTTTCATGCTTTCGGAATGTCTCAACGGCGTGTCGGCCTTCCGGGTCGTGAAGTATCGTTAGGAGGGTATTGCTGATTGCCAAATATCGGTGAAAGTCCTGATTCTCGAAGTATCTGTTTTTCTCGCAGTATCCCATAAGAACTCCAAAGGCATTGGGGTAGTTGTTTCGTCGTGACGCGGCAATGCAGATAGGCGTTAGTCCTCCATAAGATACCATCTTCAGGGCGACTTCTGCCTCGCCATAAGAAAGTAGTAAGTTCAAAGCTGATACGGCGTTTTTGGCAGCTGCGCGGTGCCATATCGTTTCACCCGAGCTGTCTATATCAGTTGACGATGCGGCATAATGTAGTAAGGCCGCGAGAGCCTTGCCGCTTTGTGGTTCGTCGCACAAGTGAATCGGTGTCTCATCGTCCAATGCTTTGGCCTGAGCGTTCAAGCCGAATGCCAACAAGGGCTCAATAAGATCAAGAGACCTCATACTCACTGCTAGATGCAGTGCTGTGTAGCTTGGAGTTTTGGGGTCCAATCCAGGCGACCTTATAAGTCCAGTGTCGTCCGTGGCCAGAAACGCCTCCAACCCTTGTTTATCATTGAGACTGATAAGTGAAAGAATATGTTCCTGAACTTCTCTAGTAGTAGCCTCTTTAGGGAGGCTTCTTCCTGGTTCCTCACTAGGAGCTTTCCAAATTTTGTCAATAAGATCAACAGTCTTCTGCCGAAGAATGAAGCGAGACGTATCTGGTTCATGTTCATCGCCGAGAGCTTCCACGAACCTCTGGAGGTCTTTTGGCAGATTGGAGGAGTTATGAAGGTTATTGACGACGTAAGTACTGCGATAAAACTTCTCAAAACCCTGTACATCACAGTCTCTAATCCCAATATGTGCGCTTACCAGAAGCGTGGCGACTTTAATAACCAAGCCAGGATAATCGAGGAAAGACAGGATAAATGACAGGAGGGTGTCAGAAAAGAAAGGAGTCTCGATATTGGATTGGAAGGTGATCTGCTTCGGAAGGAGGAGCTCCATAGTCCGAAGTTGTTGTGTCGATGAGCCTGGAGCAATTGGGAGAGGCCCTAATGCAGACATGTATGAGCGATCACGGAATATTGCCCAGCCGGCAATAGCATAGTGTAGTGGGCTGCCGAAGGTACTGCACACATCTGGACTTGAGCCATTCCGTAAAAGCTCCTGGCAAATATCTGGTACATAGAACGCAGCTGCCATATGTAAAGTTGTGAAGTCCGATCTGAGCACTGTACTGACGGCAAGTTGAGTAAGCTCTGAGAGATCTGGGTGCTCTCCACGACTTTTCATCTCGTCAGATCTTAGTCGGACTATGAAATGGACTGCCCAAAGGCAGAACTGAGGGGTCTTTCGCAATAGTAGTTTCTGTGCAAGCTGGTAGTTTTGATCTCCGATGGTCATCACCTTTTGCGTACAAATTCCCCAATTGCAAACACCCCTTCTATATGTTTCGTAGGTTTTACACTCTGCAACAATACCGGATATTGCTTGGGCTAAGCTGCATGCCTGGAGCTTTCTGTAGAGATCATCCAAGGTGAGAAAACGGAGATAGATGTATGTGCGAAACACAGGGCCCTTGTCAGCGGGAATGGCGTATTGCTTCAGCTGGGGATGCTGGAGCCCAATGGGTTTCGTATGCAATGCATCAAGGTATTCTCGAACTGTGAAGTGTGCAAACTCGATCATCGTTGTAGATTTTCCCCGGAACGAGACGTCCCTTGTTCTTAAAAGACTACTGCACCATCTTAGAACGTCTTCTTCCGACACAATTTCATCTTCTTCGAGAGAATCGGCATCTTCGTGAAGGGAAATGCTCTCGCATAACTCCCTAGAAGGGGTCGGCGGAGCATCAAATAGTAGTAGCAAGGTCTTTCGCACCAGCTCTTTGACTTCATCGTTGTGCTCTTCGACCTTCATCAAGATGCGGTCGTAAGTAGCAAACAAGGTCGGCGGTAGTTTGCTTAAGGCCTGTCGGCGGGCTTTGTCTGTGGGAAGCTCGCACATATAGTCGAGCTGACAGGCTACCCAGCGAAACCTATATTGTTTTTAGCAGGCTGTCAGGTTCGGTCCTCTTGTCCACATATGCGGTATGACTTACATCCCTTTCGCACCTTCAACCAATCTTGTCATAATGAGGTCCTTCAGTGTCGGGTCCTTGAGCCTCAGCTTCCTGGTGGTGATCCTTTTGCTTAGTTCGGAAGTCACGTACAGCTGCACGTCCTCGGTTCGAGCCTCAATCTCGATATGTTTAAAGCCCTTTTCTGTTATGTGCCGTATGATCACCTCATCTCGACTTAATAGGGCCATATTGATGGCATCGTGCTGCTGAGTTGCTGCGATCTGCATCAGGGCGGCGGTATTTTCTTCGGCATGATCACCGCATTCGTCGAGTCCATCAACGACGAGGTACACACGAGTGAAACAGGAAGAAATCCGTTGTAAAGCTTCGGCAAGTCTCTCGGGAGCGGGTTGTGTGTTGAAGTAACCATCGTACAGTTCGCGGTGGGCTTCTTGGAGAATTTCGAAAGCTTCCTCGTTCTGAAGTGCGAGTTGCATGCAAAGAGATGAAAGAATCGAACGTGGGTCTTGACTAAGCGGCTGCCTGTAGGTGCAAAAGAAGTATGCGACTGCCTTGTCTGGGTCCTTCCCATTCCGCTGCAAACATTCCTCGACTATGGCAGCTGCGAGAACGGACTTGCCTCCTCCAGGAATTCCGCTGTACCAAAGCCTGGCTCTCGGTGTATTGTACCAATCATTGAACTCGTCTCCCTGAGTGAGCCACAAGCCCGTAAGGCCATGTCGCAACTTCCTGTTTGTCTCGTATTCTTGTCTGGGATTCACCTTTCCAAAGTCGTTTAGGATCCTGTCTCTCTTTCCGTCGAGTGCGATCTTGACCTGAATATCCAGGATCTTCTCAACAGTCTGTTGGACGCCGTCAAGTGTGTCCTTTATCTCGGTTTGTTGCGAGAGACAGACGTTGAGTTTAGCTAGCGAGTCGGCAACCAGTGCTGTGTCGATGATCTGCTTGTAGCGCTGTATCTCCACGATCATTTCCTTCGAGTCAGTCGATGTAAACGGCCATTTCAAACGTGCCTGGATCCTCTCCAGCCCAGACTTTGACTTTAGGGAGCCATCTGTAAGAGACAATCCATTTTCCATACGTCTCAGCAGCTGGTGACAATCATGAAGGTGATGCAGCTGGAGGCTTGGCTGCTCTTGGTGAGCGTTTTGATCCGATGGCTCTGCTTCTAGATCAAAGGCGACCAGCTCAAGATTGTGCAGCACCACTGATAGGTCCCTGACCTCGCGCATTAGGCTTTCAACCTCTCTTTGAGCTCCTTTGTAGCCTTTGGCGTATTTAGTGCCTGATCGAAAGATCAGGTCGGCGAGGGCGACCAAGCCTGCGATGCTCGCTGAGATCGAAAGAGGATCTGCCATCGCGGTGATGCATGGAACTGGTGATATATGCTTCCGGATAAAGCTTGGGACGACTGCCTGGCAGGTCTTGAGCTTTATCAATGGCTCTGGACCTCAGACTTGCCTATGAAGCGCCCGAAGAGCCTTGTGGTCAACCTGCATATGTAGGCTGACCAACCCCAACATCAGGCTGGCGGAGAGTGTGGCTCGTTTAGATTACAAATGGAAATGGCCATCTCAAAGTCTCTGGTGGCCTGTCGTTACCTGACCTGGGTCCTTGATTTCCTCTCATTCTCTGGATCATCGTAAACAGACATGAAGGCTGTAGCGCCGCTTCATTAGATACCTGCCAGTAGCCACTGAGAGCTTTCAATATTGTCATGCAGGTGCCGCCGACCAACATGGCCCCCACGACCAGGGGATTGCAGTCACTCTTCCCTCCCCAGATTCCACTGTGGCATGTTTCATGGCTGCCTGCAGCAGTGCAGCTTTTATGGCAAACGCGGGTGCGATTGAGGTGGCAGTATCGCGTTGCTGTTTCTCAGATAATTTTCTGCCATTCTCTTCATTCTTCCAAAACCTCATTTCTTTTCAACTTCCTCTGGGTACCTGCTCCCCATGAGCGGCTTCCTACTCTAGGAGAGGCTATCGCGCCTGTGCCGATGTCTCCTTCCTCAAACGCAACAACCAGGCTCCTTCTCCGCCAAGCAACGAAGCCGTAGTTCGTTCTTCTCTCCTCGTCGCGAAAGTCTTGTGACCATGGCTTTCTTTTCCCTTTTACTATTCCTTCTCTTCATGCCCTCCACAACGGCACTGTTTGGCGCCCGCAACGAGACCGATTTCTGGGACGACTTCGCAAACAACTTCGCTACCGACCTTGCGCCAGTCATCGCTCTCTTCGGTGAGCAAGTCACCAAACAATTTCTCAGTCAATCAACCACAATCCTCGACGTCATCGTCTTTTCTGTTGGACCACTGGGAATCATTACGGCCGTTGTCTCTTGCATTCGAATCTCAAATGTCACCTTCCTCAAATCCGCTGTCGGTCGCGCCCGTGAGCCTCACGGCATACCTGAAGTTGAGCTATGCACCTCAACCAGCGAGAACGTCTGCGAGCTCTGGGCGAATGGGGGCATATATCGGGTCTTCGGTCGACCAAGGATCCTCGAGTTCATATACAAAAGGCCTACCGACCCGAAGGCCTATCGTACGGGACTTGATAATAAGGGCGTGGAAGTACCAGCAAAGTGCGGCATTGAATCGACTATGGAGGTCTTCAATAGTGAAGGTCCTGGACAAGAGCAAGACCATTGGCAAGAGGTCTCTTCCTCCGGTCTTATGTTTGGGAACAGATTATCTAGGAAGAAAGCAAACACAAAACTGACCAAACATGGCAAACGATCTAAGGGCAATCTAGATATCGAAGAAGCGCTTTCGGGCACCACAAATCCCCATGTACAGCGCAAACCATCAACAGAATACATGCAATCGAACTCAAGTCCGACACACCCCAAAGATCGGAACGGAGAACAATCGAGAAAGGGTACAGGGCAGGGCGATGGATCAAACAACTTTGCGCCTTTTCCAAACTTGGCTCTAAACATCGGGGTCCCCAGGTCATCAAGAGAATTTGGCAGTCTGTGGTTTGCAGCCATAATCGGCATCTTGCTACAGGCAAGCTTCTTCGTCTTTGCGACCTGGGCGACGCAGTACAATACAGGTTTCCACAAAGACGGCAAAGTTCCAAGTGACCCAAGATGGTTTGTTCTTACTGTCATGGGAACCGCCTGCATAGTCATCGGGATGGCACTTTGTGCACAGGTGATTGATGGGGCCTCCACAGAGCGCCGGTTCGTTCATGCTGGTGCTGAAAAGCCAAGGATGTTCTGGTTACAGCCCGCTGGGCAACGGATTGGTGACCAAGAGTTCGATGGGTTCGCTTATAGCGAAGCAAAGTCAGAATACATTACATCTTGGAAAGCAACACAGCCCACGGCGGTTACCTCATGGCGCGTCTGGCTTGCGATCACCCTCAGCACGTTAGGCTGGGTGATACAGCTCATCGGACTGCGAGGTGTTCATGGCAGTGTAGCTCTTTACCAGCTCGCTGTTACGCTTATCATGTCAGCCATCAGATCCATACTCCGCAGTTACCATACCCCACCAAACAGCCAGCTGTCGAGTGAATCTGGGCGTACCGCCGGGCATGAGCTGGATTGGCAGGCAAGAGAGCTCACTAATAAGCACTATCCGCACTCTGGGGATAGCAGAAGTGAACACTTGAAGGGTTCTGAAGGGAAGACTCACGATACAAGAGCGGGTAAGTTCTTCAACAAATTAGTCATGAGTGGGCGCGTCGCTCTAATATACGTTATCTCTAGGAATCCTTCTTTCCATCAATGACGAAGAGACCTCTGGTAGCCTTCTAGACGTTCACCACGGCCTAACTCACTATATGATCTACTGGCAGTCACCTGAAAATAACATATTCTTGGTGAACGAAGATGGCGAGAACATACAGGGTCTTACTCCGAAAGTTACAGAATGGATCGAGAGTAAAGACCTGTCGTCTTGGCAGAACGCTACTGGATCGGCGGTTTTCCAAGAACTTGATTATATTTTGGGAGCGGAAATACCATACCACTCAAAACCTTTCCCTCAGCAAGCGGTCGAGATGGTTCGTATCCGATCTCGATTGGCATTTCTGACGAACCAACCTCATTATCAAGCGTGGGATAGTGATGTCAGAGACATGTCCAGAAAATTAAAAGGCGCCTTGGAACGAGCTGTAAGGATCCTAGCTACGGAAGCAATGCTTTATTCGAAAAGACAAATTTTCGACTTTACAGAGATAGTCTGGTCAGTTGGTTGTCACTTGAACCACAACTGGAGCTATGGCAACCTAGATTCCGGGCTTCCGCAGCCACTTTGTTTCCATTTGAAACGGATTGGCGATACCTGGACAATTGATCAACACCAACTGGAAGCTGTTCTCGGACTGTGGTTATGGGCTTATGACGAACGTCGCTCCCAGACGGAGAGGTTACAGCCCGGGTCCAAGTCGTGTGTTGCGTCTCCTGCGGCACAAAGCACCACGAAGCTTCTCCTCCTATGTTGGGGAGTGCCGCCCCGTGAAGAAACTAATCCTGTTGCGCATGAGGCTGGAATAATTTCTGTCGATTCTGCAGCACCAATGCTTCAACTAATGGCACAGGAAATGGTGACTCTTTTTCTCAAAAGGACAGCCTTCACATTCGAAGACGAAAGACTTCTAGACACTCTTTATCCCGATCTGGCCGGTCCGCCAGGCACGCGACGATATTTCGTCGAGGATTTGTCACAGATGCTAGTCGCCGAGGGCTTAGCTACGCACGAGGAAGCAATCATGTCCATCGTACCAGCCTTATATCGCCATTCAGCGTTCCAAGAGTTTGGTTTACCACTAGAACTTCGGCTGATCTCAAAGGCGAACTCTTTCAAGCGTCAAACCAGATTTGACGAGAGCGAAGAGGTACTCCACAACCTCATGCACAATGAAGAAAGTGGCTCTAGCAGGGTCGTTGCACAACAAAGCTTTTTGGAGCTTTATCGCTTTCAATTACGGCATATGGCAAGTAATCCGAGAGTTTATGCATTTTCGGAACTACAGTTGAAAGCCGCAAGGTTACAAAGTCGCTTATATAGACAGCCACTTCATCTGCGCAGAAGCACGTACCTAACGATCGCAGCACGCATCCTTGCCAGGGCAAGCGCTAGTAATGCCCGTCAAGTCAATTCTCACGGAGTCCGATCTACTACCGACATGCAAAAGTGTTCGCTAGCTGAAGAGACCTTGGCTAAAATCAAGCTAGACACACCTATCAGCGTGCATTTCGACGAACATATATACCAATTGGCTTTGAGCTTGAGAGACCAATACGATCTTGAGACAACTGACTGTCGCACTCGCAAGGCTCTCCTACGCTGGGCTATCGTCAATGGCTGCACCGGTCTAGCTGAGGACTTGTGGGATTTGGAGCAATGGCTTGATCCTGCCGATAGCGCCTTCAGTGGAGGATCTGACGAGCTTTTGTACGCCGTTGTTTCTCCAAAGTACGAACCAGACACCATTAGCATGCTTTTGTTCTTGCTCGATGTGGCACGAGTTCCTGCTTCGGGGTTCAGAGAGAGGGGACAGGTCGAGGACTCACGTCTACTATCGAACCAAGATCAAACTCTTCTTACGACAGCTTACAAGCATTATACGTGTCCATTGTCTGTGGCAGTTGCACGAAATGACGATCCGGTGTACGTACGGATATTGGCCGAGTCTGTGGTTTGGAGCAATGAATATTTACAAGAAGCTATTCGTACCGCTGTTGAGTCGGGAAACACGGAAATTGCCAATTACCTGCGTTTCAAGATCGAACCATAGGAGTGGCCAGGATCTTAGGAATTGCATGAAAGTTGTTGTTGGAAAGAAGAGTCCGAGAGCTCCAGCCTTGAAGGTGCAGAAACGGTGGACGTAATTCGCAGGGGCACTCAACCCACAGGAGAGTTTTGTCACAGCCAAAAATTGGGTGTCGCATCGGTCTAAGTCAGAAGAGCTCCAAGCGTATACATGCGTGCCGTCTTGTGGATGGGTTTTGGGGTTTGTCGCTACAGCTTCAGCCAAGGTATTGTGTTGGCCTCATCACGGGCGCCAAGTATGGAACGCTCCTCTGTCACATCTTCTACTTCTACTAACATCTCTCTAGATGCGAACATTATCGTCGAAAGGACGCAATCACCCACGCCTTCCATGATCCTTGCCAATGAGAAGGTACTGGCGAAACCAAGACCTTTTTCGCCGCTGTCAAGATGCGACAGATGCTCCTGGAAAGTCAAATCGCAAATCTCGAAGAACCTGAGTTCATTGCAATGAGCGCCAAAGACAAACTGAAGACAGAACGATTTGACGGCTTCCGGCCTCATGTGCGTATCAGCCCTCCCGCGACCATCCGTCAACGTGTCAGAAGAATTGGCTGCTGAGACCATAAGAGACGAAATAACTAGGGTCACCTTATGCTAGCCTAGGCTAGTATTTAGGCTACTTTGTTTTTGTAGTCTAAGCCTCCGAAAATAATTCTTCTGACACCCACCTGTCATCATCCAGACCGCTCGTGAGGCCGTGGATCACTTTCCCGACCTCCGGTGCATTGTCTACTTCGCGACCGCAAGCACCTTCCCCATTAAAGGCGCGAAAATCGAGCACCGAGGAGCTCGCATCCACAATCTCCTTAAGGCCTGCAGAAAGCCTGAAGAGATGCTCAAGCCTGTTAACGGTCGCACCATTGTCGTTGCCACTTACCCAACCCTTTCCAAGCGTTGGATGCGGAAGAAGGAGGAGCCTTTCAACTTCAAGAATGACTCTGATACATCTTCCAAAAAGAAAAAGGCTACTGCAGACAATAAGCCAAAGCGTCTTAAGAGATATTTCGCCAGTTCTCTTGAACTTGATGATATTAAGAAGTTGCCAAAAGGCCAGCGGGGCAACGCAGATGCTGTCTTAGTGAGTTACCGAGCTTCAAAAAAGGCAGGGGAACGAATTCACAAGCATCACTTTGACATGATCATATGCGATAAGGCACAGATTATGCGGCGAGTGACTGGCTCATATGCGAATATGGTCCAGCTTTTCCAGCGGAAAGACTTCTTTTTATGACTGGCACACCACTTCCCAGCTCGCTCCACGATCTCCTCAGTCCTCTAACCCTGATCGCGTACGCCAACAAGGCTATCCGTGATTTGAAGGGCCTCGACAGCGACATGGTGGGGTATGTTCCTGGCCTTTACGATGAGAAATACGACGCCTACCAACTCGGCAATGAGATCATCGACGAATCTGGACAGACGCTTGGTACAACAACGGGCATATTCTGTGGGGAGTTCTAGAAAACTCTCAAGAAAGACCAGCTGAACAAACCCTCTCTACTTGCAGCTCTTATGGACTTGGAGAGTAACTCGCAGCTTTAACCCACAGGTTCGGAAGCCTGGATGCTGTCCCCTAACCTTTTGAAGGCTTGCTCAACGGATCTCAGATGGACTAATACCCTCGGAGCTGGGGTAGTGCAGCCACTCCTCAAGGTCTTCTATTCGAGGCGATCGATGAACACGGCTCTGACTCGACACTGACTTACCCATCATCAGGTATGCTTCCCACGGAGATTGGCGTGGAAGAATGTCTCTGCGACGAGGATGACCCTGATTTTGAGGTGGCGAACACGATCGGTAAACAGTACGCGGAGAATCTGTCAGGTGGGTTACAGAAGACCTATCTTCTAAGACTTAGGCTAAAATAATAAAGTAACCTAAGCGTTAGTCTAAGCCAGCATAAAGTCGCCAAATTATTTCGTCTCTTAGGATTTCGGGGTCAATTCATCTGATACCCTAAGGTCTGTTTAACCACAAATCGGACGGACTGGCTGAGTACTGCCAGATGCCTGGTTGACAGCAAGCCAAGGACCACAATTCCGAAGCGACAATGAACTTTGGCGAACATCGTGCCTGAGGTACTATGGCATTCGACCCAAGAACCGTGAAGATGCTACACCCCAAAACGCCAGCTTTCTACGGTAATAAGAAGGGTATGATGAGTCAGATCACGACCCTAGCGAACTACCTATGAGACCGGCACGGACTGAGCACGCGAAGAAGATTGCTTCTAGTGACGAAAGTGTCGGTCTCGGCGTCGAACATATTGACATGTTGTTGAAGGAGTCCCGCAATGGCGGTCTCGATTACATCTTCCAAACGTGCAAAGAAGACCCTCTCTTGGGCCCGCCGACTGACAGGGCAACCTTTGTCCGATGGCTCGCAGTCAGGACACCGACTTTCGTTCGCGCCATGGAGCATTTCGATGAGTTCATCCGAGGACAGAAGTTGCGTGTCATCCTAGCCGTGCAGTCCCTTTGAGTACAAGTATAATTCAGATAAGAGGAATGTTTAATGACTGCTAGAGCCGCCTAGCCATGGCCGCAAATGCTAGACTTTGATGAACGAGTAGACACTGAAGTAGCATTATTCTTCAATGCCAGTTACTCTAGAACAAGGAACTACAGTGGTACTGCCAAGAAAGACTTACATGCTTCCCCTGTAATTAATTCTCCGAGTTTTGAAGAGCCGCAGACGGAAACCCACCTGTCACTCTTGAGAGTCTTGGCTGCCTGTTTAGGTAGCGGCCCTCATTCGTGATCATGCCAGAAGTTGACAATGGAACAAGAGCCTGACTACCGTGGATGTAAAAGACAAATCGGTGTATCAGGCCATAGTCGGTTGTTGACTCTTCGGATTTTGAACCGCCGTTGAAGCTCAACACTGCGATGATATCGACTTTACTGAAAAGAGTTTGATTGTCTTTCGGCCCACCACACTCGGACCCATTAACTCGGAGGTCCACTTCTCGGTGGGCGGCACCGGGCGGATGTGGCTTTTCGGGCCGTTAGACTCCACTTGTGCCGTTCGGTAGATGAAAAGCTTTTTGCGCCCGTCTGCAGTTCGCTCAGACGTATTTGATCACTCTGCAGTACCTGTGCGCATGTGCGATGTGCGTGCAAGTATTGACCACTATGCATGGGTTACTGAGGAGGATCAGTGATAATGGTACGACTTTTCTTGTCAGGGTATCAGAAGAATTAGAAGAATTGGCCGCCGAGAGCATAAGAGACGAAACACTTTAGTCCTCTTATGCTGGCTTAGGCTAGCATTTAGGATACTTTATTTCTGTAGCCTAAGCCTTAGAGGATAATGCTTCTCGCCCACCTGCGCCCGTCTTACATTTCGCTCACAAGTAGTTGGCCGTCCAGTTTATAGTACCAGTGCACACTTGTGACGTGCTCGCGAGTATTGATCAATGTGTATGAGTTTCTGATGAGGGTCGAATGTAATAATATAGCTTCTTAGTGTCACCACAGCGATAATGAGAGTCTTGATGCGTCAAATACGTTATTCATTTATTTATGGTATATACAAGTTAATACATGTCACTCAACCTCTCGGGAATGACAATTTGGGGTATCTTTTACTTTTAGTAACGGCCTGCACTTCAGGCGAAGCAGCGTTGGTACAGTAATCCTGCCGATCTCACCAATGTGGTGATGAATGATCGGCGAAGCCTGACTCCAGCCGCGATGATCTCAGCAAACTGACTCGGCAGCTGCGCTGTGACGTTTTCGTTCTTCTCGCAAATCTTTCAGCGTGATTCACTCAAACCTGCGCCTCAGCGGTAGTCTTGTTCTTGTTCTTCTTAATACCAACAAGTCCGATGATCTCCTCCCAGAAACCGGTAGGAGGATCAACGACCATGGCACGCTCCTCGTAGGCATCGATAGCGGGTCGCTCCCAGACCAGATCGCACTCCTCGGGCTTGACGATCTTGGTGCGGTGGATGAGCTTCCAGCCGATGTAGGTGAAAGGTGCGATGATTTGCATGGTGTAGTTGGAGAAGAAGTTCTTGGCGTTGAAGGGTGCAAGAGAGGTGTAGCCGTAGGTGTAGCAGACGATGGTGTGAAGAATGAGGGCGATCCAGGCGCAGTAGGGCTGGAAGTAACCGAAGTAGGGCATTGTCTTGCGGTCGATTCCTTGGGCCTTGCAGGCGCGGTAGTAGAAGAGGAAGGTGATGTTCATGGTGATGTAGTCCACAATGCCTCCGCCAGTGATGAGGGCGAGAAGGATGGTAAGGGCCTCAGCGGAGCTGGAGTCGAGCTGGAGGAAGGCGAGGAGAGGGAAGACCATGGTGACAGCGAAGCAGTAAATGGGGATACCGTTCTTTGTGGTCTTGCGGAGGAAGGCAGGGGCTCGTCCTTCGAGGGCAAGACTGTACAGAGATCGGGTCGCGCAGTAGGTGTAAGTGTTGCCGGCGGAGAAAATGGTGGTGAAAAGAAGAGCATTCACAAGATGGGGCAGTCCTTCAATTCCAAGGTTAGACATGGCGATAACCCAAGGAGAAGCAGCAGCAGTGCCGTGACCAGAGCCATCACCCAGATGAACACCAACAAGAGTTGGATCACTGTGGCTAAGCGCAATACCGCAAGTTAAAGCAGCACCGATAAAGAAGAGACCGAATCGGAAGTAGACGGTCTTGAAGGCAGTCTTGACATAGCGACTAGGGTGCTTGGCCTCGGCAGCAACCATGGAGATGTAATCAGGACCGACGACGAAAAAGGCAGCAGAGGCCAAAGCTCCCATGAAACCCTCGAGACGGCCAAGATCACCCTCGGATCGGAATGTAGCGAATGCGTCATGCACGTTGGACCAGTAGCGGAAGCCATATGCGTCACCCTGAGGATTACCCCCGACCATTGTCACAAAGGTAAACATGAAGAGGATGAAGATGAGGAGGACTTTGCCGAGGGCCAGCCAGAATTCTGCTTCACCAAAGACACCGACAGCGAGGAGATTTAGTACACTAGAAGAGGACACCAAGTTTAGCATGCAGACATACACGGGGACGGAAGAGAAAAAAGAACTATGGAGTCTCATCGCTGAATGCACATCAGGATGACGACTCGCAGTTCGGAAAAAAGCCTTACCCATAAGCAATAATAACCGCAATAATAAAGCCCGCCGTAGGACCAGCTTGTGTAACGTTATCACTCCAGAAAGAAACAACCAGATTCAAGGCGACAATCTCAAAAGGGATAAGCAGCGCCTCGTAGAGAAAGAAGTTCCATCCGACCATGAAGCCAAGAGCATCATCAACCCAGTGGCCCGCAAGACGGATAAAGCCACCAGAGACAGGCATGTACGTGTTCATCTCAGCGATGGAGTTGTTGGTGAGACCGAGAACCATGGCGTATAGAGCTGTGCAAACGAGGAGAGAACCGGGACCGCCCTTGGCTAGGCCGGCGCCGATGCCGATGAAGAGACCGGTGCCGACTGTGCCTCCGATCGAGAGGAGTTGGACTTGTCTGTTGTTGAGACGACGATGAAGACCGTCTGTGTTTCCGCCGTCTGTTTCGGTGGGGGAGGGGGAGGCGGCCCTCTTGGAGGCTTTTTCTCCGTCTGAAGACATGTTGGATGGTGTTAGTTGAAGCAGATCAGATCAAGATGTGTATACCCTCAGAAGTCAATCTGGGGTTGTTGATCATGTGGGGGGGGAAGAAGAAGAGAAAGATACTGAAGAAGAAGGACAGAAACAAAAAAGAAAGAGCGAGAGCAAAGGGTTTTATTGTCGATCGTAACCTCTGGGAGGCAACGCTGGTAGTACCTCTCAGTCTGTCACTCCGCAGTTCCTCAACATGGTAGCAGTGGAGAGGCAGTTCAAGCCAGTGGATCGAAGTTGACACTCAGTGGGTCGCAACAGTTTCGACGTTTCCAAACCCATGTACTTCACTTGAACCATCGCGTCATTATGGGTCGTGCAAAGACGAGTCCGGCTGGAAGTTGTGGATATCGTGGTTATTAGATGGAGGCAACAGCTCCACCATCAAGAACTCGACTCGTTCGGACTGCCATTTACTCCAGTAAACAAGCACCGTTAAATCGAGGAGAAGAGGATCAAGTCCGTTCACAGTTTCCATATTAAGGTTCTCCTCATGCTTGGCTTTAAAGAACTAGAACACCTCTTCCTTTCAAGGTACGATACGTATAAGCTGCAGGCACTTATAAAAATGAGAATTCTGGCGCTCGGAGGATTAACAGGTTAGGCCCAATCTGGAACTTTTGAGCCAAAATCTGACGTCACAGGGTTCTCGTTCAGCTACGAATGCCGCAAAGGGTATCACGTGAGTCGGCCAGAAAAGGTTGCGCTGAGGGTGCACACGTGATGATTCGATGAGCGAGTGGATACAAAACAAGACAACAGAGTTTTTTCCTCTTGGTGATTTGTTCAAGGACTGCTCTGTGGATCACAGAAATATGGTGCGGCTTAGCACTAAACGGGGTTTCCGCTGTGTTTCTACTGAAGCGGTATTTTCAGCCGACTGATGTCCCGATCCTTTGAGAGAAGAGTCCAGTGGTTGGATCTTGGGTCTGGCAATTCATTATGTAAAGCAATGGATGTGTCATGACAACTGTTTCCTTGCCTCTGTCATATCATGTAACCCTTCAATTTGAACCCATGTTACTACCCAGACAAAGTTTCTCGGAGACAAGGCACAAAAAAGCAAATTGGTAAAGAATTCAGGGCACATTAATACTACTGTTGTTGAACCGTCGTTCAAAATGCCCAGAGTTTAGCTTGAGGCTCAGCGGGTGAGCAACGCCAAGTTTCTCATGGCAGTTGCCTCATTCGGTCTCAGCCAAACAGAAACTTCCAGGGGGCAAAAAAACTCAACAACACCGCCGGCATCGCCTGGAATAGGTATCCCGCTTATTGGCGGGCATCGCTTGTTCATGACGCGCTGTAAGCGCCAAGAAGTGCAAAAGGAACTGCGGTATTTTACTCGAAGCATCGTATTTTGTGGGCTCCACAGGGGATGAACAGTCGCTAAGTCCATACGAGTATATGCGCTGCGGCTAAGCTAATCATTCAGCGTTTCAATGTTCATGATACGATAATATACGGACAAGCATAAAAGATGCATACTGTATGTACTGTATAATGCAGATATGAGTAAAGAGTTCGCCGATCTGTCGACATTCAATTAAGCTTATTTGCCAAGAGGTTTTTCTGGTTCTGGTGAGGTAATCTGCATTGGCAATTCCCACATACATGTCTTGGACGTTTTTCGCGTATCGAAACAAAACAATTTAAGGGTCCATGATTATCTGGGGGTGGACGGACCCTCTGAGTCGTTGGAGGTTTTTGAGGGTCTTGATGATAGATGGATAGTACTTTATGCGACGCAGTTGCCGACGATATATTGGGCGGGTCGTGCGTTGATGGTTCCATATCTTGAAAAGGTCGAGACCTCAAGAGGCGAATTTGACCAAGGGAACAGGCTGTGGCGGCTTTGACTTTATACGATACCTTGATCTTGGTCTGTTTTGATTGCGCCTCGGGGGACATGGCAGGTTTTGGATGGATGATCTATGTAGAAGCGAGTCAGGGAAGACATCGTGAGAGTTCAGCGTTGGCCTCACATACGTCATTTCATGGGGTCGGGTAACATCAACATAAGTTCCTCGCTTCACCAAAACCATGTCTAAAAGCTTATAGGTCACAACCTTGGCACTCAACAATTTCGTATTGCTCAACAGGATCGTCTTTACTTTTGCCAGTCAATCGTACGTTCTTTCTTCAAGTTTTCGGGGGTATGCATCTGCGGCAGATTGACGAGCTGGAGGAGCATGATCAACGATCTTGACTACAAGTACCTGTGATCAACTATAACTAATGTTATGGAATCCAGCATGATTCGATTTGACGTTGGTCTTTGGAGACAGGAAAGCCATTGGCGGCTCACGAAGTGTCTATACCTTCTTGCTCTGATTTTCGCTTCCGCTCCCAGATCCATTCTTGGATGATTGAGCCTTTCACGGAGTCAAGATATTATGTTTACCACTAGCAACGCCACCAATTGAAACATATTACTACACATACCTAGCTAAAGCGGGACAGTTATTCATTGGATACGATTTCGATATAATTACAGTTAATTCAAGATAGCATGTCATACCTAGGTACCCAATACCCATTTCTGTACATCTCATCAAGTGCAACAAGCTTACCCTACAGTACGTGGCCCGTGCTTAGAATTTCCAGTGACATAAGCATCTTGACTTTCAAATCGCCAAATCTCAAAACTTACCTATAGGCAAACATCACATCATTACAAACCACCCAAAATGTCCGAATACTGGAAATCAACACCAAAATACTGGTGCAAGCACTGCCAAATCTACGTCCGCGATACAAAACTCGAGCGTCAAAACCACGAGTCCACAGCAAAGCACCAAGGCGCCCTCAAACGTTTCCTGCGCGACCTCCACCGCGGCCACGAGCGCGAAGAGCGCGACAAAGAGCGCGCAAAGCAAGAAATCGCCCGTCTAAATGGCGTCGTCTCAGGATCTTCTTCATCGGCGGCTGGTCCGTCAAGACCTGCGCCGCGCGCGCCACAACAACCCAGCGCACCGACCGAAGCGTCGTTGAAGAAGCAACGAGAACAACTGGCTGAGATGGGCGTTGCGATGCCGAGCGATTTTAGACCCGAGATGGCTATGCCGGGAGAATGGACGGTTACGAATACTAGGGTTATTGAGAAGACGGAGGAGGATGGGGAGGTTAAAGTTGAGAAGAGGGCGAATGGTGTGAGGAAACGGGAGGCGACGGAGGAGGAAAAGGAGGAAGAGAATGCTATGCAGAGCTTGTTTAAGAAACCGAGACGATGGGGGCGGGATTCAAAAGCGATGCCACAAGAAGATCATGAGCTTGATGCGCTATTGAGCGGGTCAACATTTGCGCCTCGCGCGGTTAAGGAAGAAGTTGTTAAGGAAGAAGAAGAGGACGTCAAGGAGGACGAAGGGGATATCAAGAAGGAAGACGACGATACTGTTACACCGATCAAAGAAGAGGAAACGACGACTGTCAAGACGGAGGCGCCGGACGAGCCTCTGATAAAGCCAGAGCCTGAGGAAGCTGAGTCTGGAGTACAAACGGTGGTGTTCAAGAAGAGAAAACCCAAGGGAATTCGACAAAAGTAATGAGATTAGCGGTGTACTATAGAGATATCTCCTTTGGAAGCACAATAATGATACCACAAGAATAACAATGCCGATACAGTTGTTATCTGTTCTAATCGCTATCTCCCGGATGCGACGGAGTTTACGTGAAGCCATTGCGATCAGACCCTCCGTGGACCATCTTTCTCGTTCAGTCCATCATTGATCTTGACCTCCAACTCCTAAATCCATGAAGCCTTCCGCGATATCATGATAATCATGTTCTTTCCAAACGCCGAGTCCGGCACCGAAGTACGGAAATTCCTATGATTCCGAAAATGCCATTAACTCCAGACGCCGCTTCGGCGCTTGATAGGTAATTCGGCATTCCGTGGAGACGGAAATAAGAGTCCCAATTCAAACACGGCAGATTGTTCTCACCAATGAGCTCTCTGGATCTGGCATCAAGGGTTCTGCTTTGTGGGGTGCCGCGGACATGTATGGAATATTATTTATCGGGTTCCATTGCGTCACAGAGGGGATCCGCTTGGGTGGGAAGTGTTTATATAATTCGGGTCATCGGTCTCCGAAAGAAAATCTCGACATCTACAGCTTCATTCAGTCTACTCACCTAAATCAACACCTTCAAATACACTCATAAATCATATACAATGGCTTCTAACCAACCCGGAAAGTGCTGCACCGTCGGTGTCCGCCACGAGTAAGCACCTTAACCGTCACCCCGGTACCAAATACTCACAATCCACAGAGGCGAGCCCACTGGCAAGATGATCAAGCTTCCCAGCGGCATCGACGCCTACATTGCTACCGCCCCCGAGGGCAAGGCTCACCAGGGCGCTGGAATTGTCTACGTTGCTGATATCTTTGGTATCTGGAACAACAGCAAGCTCATGGCCGACCAATTCGCCGCCAACGGGTACACTACCATCATTCCCGACCTTTTCAACGGCGATGTTCTGGAATACCCTCCCGTGGGCGTCGATATCATGAGCTGGATCATGAACGGTGCCAATGGCAACAACCCTCATACTCCTGCTCAGATCGATCCTATTATTGTTGAGTCTATCAAGTATCTCAAGGATCAGGGTCTTGACAAGATTGGTGGTGTCGGATACTGCTTCGGTGCCAAGGTGCGTACCCAATCACACTTCCCAAGAATTCACTCACTAACAGAAACAGTACGTTATTCGCAACTACAAGGAGGGCATCAAGGTCGGCTACGTCGCTCACCCCTCTTTCGTCGAGGAAGATGAACTCCGAGCCATTGGAGGACCCCTGTCCATCGCAGCGGCGCAGACCGACAGCATTTTCCCCACCGAGAAGCGACACCGCTCCGAGGAGATTCTGATCGAGACTGGCAAGCCTTTCCAGATCAACCTTTACTCTCACGTTGAGCATGGCTTTGCTGTGCGAAGTGATCTTAGTGATAATGCTAAGCGATTTGCCAAGGAGCAGGCTTTCCTTCAGGCTGTTCAGTGGTTTGATGAGCACCTTATTTAAGTTAGAGATATAAACAATAGAGGAATGTTATTGAAGATGTTCTTGATTAGAGTTTGGTGAAGAATGGTACCTTGGCCACTGAAGAATCCGAGTTGATCAATCTGTCATGTGTAACAACTAAGTCACGCAGAGCACAAAATGTCATATATATTACGCGGTCCATTAATTGCTTCATATGGACACGAATAAGACCAGATCTCATCTTGAATCCCATCTCTTCCCGTCTCGGCAATCCAATCCAGATCCTTGGAACCTCAAGCCACTGACACAACCTTGCTCGACCTAGTTTCAGTGACCTTCAGGGGAGACTCCACTGTGGCGCACCCACTGGCCAGCGTATCCAGCTCACCTCAGCTTTCCCGTGTCTTGTCTCACTCTTTCATGCTCGGTGACGGCTTCGCAACGTATTTGTCTCTCCTTTTCATCACGCGACTCGAGTTTCTCCTCTTTCACGCTCATTACCCATCATAAATTGACGACGTGTAACGAAACATGCTTCAGGAGCACAAACCCGCGTGATGGCCGCCTCTGTCAATACCATCCCACCGCTTCCCTCCCCTCCAGCCTCAACATGCGCCGACGAACAGACCACCAAACTCGCTACCATCGCCTCCGACGAGGACCACTCTTCTGAAGGATCCAGCGTTAGCATGCATCGCGAACATTCCAACTCATCATCCATCTCGGAACCAGCGGTCGAAGAAGACGACTACGAGCGAAGACTGGATGAGCAGCAACGTCATTATAGTCTGACCGACGATGCGCAAAAGGATGGCGACTTGGAAACGGCTGTGCCTTCTGGAAGGGCCAGTCGCAGCAGTACGATAAGCAATACTACAAACCCAAATGTTCGTCGTCTCTCGGCGACCGAGATGCAGCGCCTCACAAACTCTCCTGAGTCTTTACCTGTTGCCCCCGCTCCGCAGCGGAGAGATTCTACAACTCAGCACGAAGCTGTACGACAAGCGACGATGAGGCTCGAGAATCAACAAACTGAAGCGTTTCCTTCGCTGCAGCCGAATAGTGTTGCTGTAGAGGCTCGTTCGGCTACTGGCCTTGGACTTTGGGATCTTCAACTTCCAAAACGACCGTCTCCTGGAGCGCGCACTCTGTCCACACCTCCCACTAGTCGAAGAGCGAACGATTCAGGCACATCCTCGCCGCGAAGATATTCTTCTTTCAATCCCGCTGGTCGGCCTACGTCTCTAAATCTCGATGGTGCAGGTCCAACATCTCCTATCAACAGCACCCGATCAACACCCGCGACCGCCATTCCCGTCCAAACCGATGGCCTGCGACCTCCGTCACCGATCCCACCTATTATTCCTCTACCGCCCATGTCACTACCTACACATCTACAGCTCGAATTGGCGGCTCAGCGACCTAGTCCGTTGTACATCCACCAATCCCACGCCTACGACATACCCTACGAATCCAACGCCGTCAAATTCGAGCGTCTCAAGAATGTGCTTCTTCTCCCACCGTTTCTTGAGCGCACGCTCAACTTTGGAGCTATGGCGTGTCTTGACGCTTGGTTGTATAACTTTACTATCCTCCCTATGCGATTCACTCTAGCTGTTGGTGTGCTGGTTCGTTGGTGGGGGTATCTGGTTCTTAAGGAGGTCCGATGGCTCGTCGACTATGTATGGTACGGGCTAGGAAGGCTCTGGCAGCGAGGACGAGGTACACTGCCTACCACTACCGACGAGAGCAGCACCGATGAGGGAAGATCACGAAGTGAGAGTCGTCCTAGAGGGAGGTCGAATGATCAGAAGAAGCACGATTTTAAACCCCACGCAAATGCTCACTTCAAGCCCCTACCATCTCGATCCCAACCTCGATCTGGAGCGTTTCGACACAGGAGGACCAAATCTATGCCTTCAAACCTCTCAGCCTTCCACAAAGCTGATCTTCTTCAAGGCTTGGTCATCATATGTAGTTCCATGGCCCTGATGACCCTCGACGCAAGCCGAATGTACCACTTTATCCGCGCTCAATCAGCTATCAAGCTCTACGTCATTTACAACATCCTCGAAGTTGGCGACCGTCTCCTTTCTGCTCTTGGTCAGGATATTCTCGAGTGTCTGTTCAGTACGGAAACGCTCTCCCGTAATGCGTCAGGGCGATCAAAAGTACTGCTCCCATTGGGAATGTTTATGCTGGCTTTGGCGTACTGCTGTCTCCATTCGATAGCGTTGTATTACCAAGTCATTACTCTCAACGTTGCTGTCAATTCTTACTCCAACGCTCTACTGACGCTCCTTCTTTCGAACCAATTCGTCGAGATCAAGAGTACTGTCTTCAAACGTTTCGAGAAAGACAATTTGTTTCAGCTTACCTGTGCCGATATCGTTGAACGTTTCCAGCTTTGGATCATGCTTCTCATCATCGGCATGCGCAATGTTGTTGAAGTCGGTGGACTGAGTGTTCCTGGTGCTGGTTCTGAGACGTCCTTTGACGATGCCTCTAAGCCGCTGCATAACCCGTCTATTCTTCCTCACAGCTTCACAGTGCTTCCACCTTGGATCACGAATTGTCTTATGTCGGGCGAGGTTCTGTCTCCATTTCTTATTGTTATTGGTAGTGAAATGCTTGTCGACACTATCAAGCATGCTTATGTTACCAAGTTCAACAATATTAAACCAGCGTTTTACAGTCGTCTTCTTGATATCCTCTGCAAAGACTACTACACCAACGTAAGTCTCTCACCACTCTCTTGATCACTCTTACTGACAGACACAGGCCTTCATGACTCCCTCTCTCACCAAACGTCTTGGTCTAGCAGTCATACCGCTCTCATGCCTCTTCATCCGCGCCTCCATTCAAACCTACCACATGCTTCTCTCAACCCACCTTCCAATGCCGATGCCCATCCCCGAATCAACACAAACATCCCTCACATCCGAATCCGCAACACCCTCATCACCCGCCATAGTCGCAGCCCTAAACCACTTCGACACTCTAATCCGCGACTCCCTCGGCCGCGCAACATATGGCTATCCCTACGGCTCCCCCCTCAACTCGCGCCCCTGGTACTCCTGGACATCCGACGACGTCATCGCCGCGCTCACAATGGTAGTCGTCTTCTTCATCGCCTTTCTCGTGCTCCTCATCCTCAAACTGTTACTGGGAATGTTACTTCTCAAATACTCGCGTAATAGATACGCGGATATGAAGAGGAAGGAACATGGAATGTATGCAGCTGAGTCATTTGACATTGCGAATGCACGACGGGTAGGTGGTTTTGGACAGGTTGAGGTTGGAGAGGAGAGACAGAGATGGATTCATGCTGATAGGAACGAGGGTCTTAAGGGGGGTAAGGGGCCAGGGAAGAGGGTTGAGAAGGATAAGGGGAAGAAGGATGATTTTGAGAAGGTTATGAGGTATGAGATGGTTGCGAAGAGGATTTGGTGATATATATATTTAGCATTTTATGGCGTTTGGGGATCAAAACAGATTACAATACAAGTATGTTTCATGTTCACCAACAGCTCGTTCAATGATCAGACAAGACGTGTCGTGCAATACGACTGCGCGAGAAGTACCACAAGCAAGGGCTTCTGTTGAAAGAAAACAGTGACGGGACTCATCAAACATTGCGACAAGACGCGCGTTGCAGAGTAGTCTAGCTCCTCGACCAAAGCACGACTACTTCACAGTTCAAAGGAAACAAAATGTCCATATGGAAAGGTATCTTTTCTTTCTATTCCTAGGTATCAAAAGTCCCGAAGCATCTATACAGCTTCGTAAGAAATCCCAGCGCTTGCCATCCCTATAATCCTTTTTCCCTTTTGTTTTACCATTCCCTTATGCAGCCACGGTATAAACTCTAAATGACACACCGCATGTCTTAACTTTTTACTTCATCAAATCATATCGTAGTTTCGTATCCCTATATATAATAAACCCTTTGTCGTTCGTTTCAAGTCATGATGCTAAACCGTCAATCTACTGGATGTTGGCAAGCTGGAGAAGGCTGGGGTTGTTGGCCAGGAGGTCGGGCTTGGCCTTGTAGAGCATCTGGACGGTCTGTGTAAGGATCTGTCGTGTCTCAGGCTCGAGCTGCTCCTCGGGAGGGCTGAGGACCTTCTCGAAGATAGAGACGAGCTGGGGGGTGAGCTGCTCGACGGTGGGGTTGGAGTGCTGGTAGAGGTTGTAGATGTTCTCGTAGATGGGGGCGTTCTCCTCGTAGTCCTCCTGGAGGGGAAGGACATTGGCGACGGCGGGGAGAGCCTGGGAGACGAACTCGTTGTTGGGGTTCTTGGCCATCATGCGAGAGACGGCACCGGCGACGTTATCGGTCATGCGCATCTCGTTGACGGTCAGGAGAGGCTCGAGCTTCTCCCAGAGGAGAGGGTACATGGGGAAGGTCTTGCTGGTGTCGGAGGAGTTGAGGACGACGAGACCGATGGCGTAAGCAGCGTTGGACTTAGCCAGAGGGTCGGGGTCTGTCAGGCGACGGACAAGAGCCTGGCCGAGAGACTCGGTGAAAGGAGTGATGGCCTCACCGGTGTACTTGGTGATCTCGGCAATAGTGCCGACAGCGGTGGATCGGTGGAGATCCTCGCTGGAGCTGGCGAGTTTGAGGACAGGCTTCTCGAAGATCTTCCAGAGCTCGCCGAAGCTGGGGCCGAGAGCGGCGGCCATGCCAACGACAACGTCAAGAGCGGTGTCGATGACGAGCCAGTCGTACTCGGAAGAGCCGCCCTCAACATCGGGCTCCTCCTCCTCGTCACCGAGGTCCATCTGGCAGGGATGCGATCGGGTAATGATAAGACCAACGACCGAGACAATCTCCTGGAGGAAACCGTCCTTGCAGGTAAGAAGGGCGGGGCCGCAAGCCTTGAGGGTGGCGGCGATGTTGCGGTTGATGTCGGTGATGACAGAGCTGTAAGACTGTTAGCGGGTGATTCAAGACAAGAGTCCAAGAAACAAGAAGTAACAGTGATATCAATCAGACGTGATTAGACGCGTTCTCAGCAACGGCATTTGCCTCTGAGTGAGCTGGGTATAACGCAAGGTAGTCATCATTTTGAGAGAAACAAGAAAAAGCAGAAAGAAAGTTACTAACCGTTCGCTGTCGTCAGACCAGATGGTCATGGTAGCCTTCTCGAGAGCCTGGCCCATGGAGATGAGCGAGGTAGGAGGAGTGTGCTTGGCGGGAAGGCCAGCCTCCCACTTGACACCGGAGCCCTCCTCCCAGACCTGGAAGACACGGGCGTAGGTGCGCCAGAGGGTGGACACGGCGGTCTTTCGGCATCCCTCGTATGTGTGCTCGGTGAAGGGAGAAACCTTCTCGATGGTCTGCTCGACGTACTGCTCGAGGTTGGCGCTGTTGCAAGAGTTGGAGATGACATCACCGAGGACATCGAGAGCAATCTCCTGCTCAAGAGCGACAGCAGTCACAGCACCAAGGTCGTCAAGATCCTCAATGTCATCCCAGTCCTCCTCACCACCAGCGGCGATGGCAAGGTCGTCCTCATTCTCGGGAGCCTTGACCTTGACGCGCTTGCCACCAACGACGATAGAACCTTCGCCAAGCTGGTTGACGTCAACACCGGGAAGCTCGATCTCCTCATCCTCGAGCTCGAGAGAAGAGAAGAGACCCTTGAAGACACCAGGAAGGAAGTGGTCGAACTGCTCGTGGTAGACCTTGGACAGGTTAGACCACAGGATGAAGCTGGTCTCCTTGAGGCGGGGGTTGTCAAGGCTGAGAGCCTCCTCGGAAGCGGACATGAGGTCCATGACGTAGGGCTGGAAAGCCTCAGAGCCGACGGCCATAGCGATGCGGCCCAAGCTGTCACAGGTGGAGCTTCGGAGGTCGAGAGACTCCTCGCCATCCTTGATGGAGACGAACTTGCCGAGAGAGGTCATGACGTCCTTGAAGTAAGGCTCGAAACCCTTCTCCATGGAAGAAGCGATGGCACCAATGGCGGAAGCAGCAGCAGCCTTGACACCAAAGTCCTCGTGGTCGAGGAGACGGACCATGGGTCCAATCAGGTTAGGACCGTACTGAGCCATGATCTTGGTGTCGATACCGTCACCGAAGGTGTCAAGAGCACCGCAAGCGCATCGGATGATGCTGACGTTGCTCTTGTCGGAGGGACCCTGAGAAGCAGCCTCGAGGTTCTTGAGGACAGCAGCGATGATCTGCTCGTGGTGAGAGGACATCTCATCGGCCATCTCCTCAGCGAGGTGGATCAGACCAACAAGAGAGGCGTGGCGGACACGGGTCTCGGAGTCCTGGAGGAGAGAGATGATGGTGGGGAGGAGAGGCTGGAGCTGGGTAGAGATAAAGTCGGGAGCACCCTCAGCGGCGTTACCGAGAGCGAGCATAGCGGCCATACGGTACTTGGGGTCGTTGTTGCCAGCGAAGTGGGGGAACTGCTCGAGAAGAGGGACAATGGCCTGACGAGGGGGGAGCTCGTTGGACAGAGTGTCGATGAGGCTGATGGCAGTGCGGGCAGGAGAAAGGTCCTCCTCGTCGTCCTCGGGGTCGAGCTCGGTGACGATGTGCATGGCCTTGACCATAAGCTCAGGAGCCATAGTCTTCATGCCCTGGATCTTCATGCGGCGGTAGCGAACGCACTGAATGAGGAAAGCAAGAGCCTGAGATCGGGCATCCTCCTCAGCGTTGACGTTTCCACCAAGCTCGATCATGAAAGAGAGGAGATCTCGGAGGTGGACGGCAAGGAGAGAAGAGTCGTAGGCGATGAAAGAGTGGAAGACCTCGAAGACGATCTTGTAGCTCTCCTCATCCTCAGCCTCGACGGTAGCCTTGAGGATGTTAACCAGGCTGGGAACGAAGCCCTGCATGGCCTTGAGGGCGATCTCGTCCTCCTCGGGCTCGATGATCATGAGGATAGCACCAATAGCGCGAACGATGTTGATGCGAACCTCCTTGCTCTCGGGGTCCTCAATACGGGACTGGAAAAGCTTGAGAAGATCGTGTGTGTTATCGGCGAAGTGGGTAGGGTCCTCCTCGAGAATGGCGTAAAGAAGGAATGTGCCAACCTCACGGGCAACGACGTTGTCGTTGTTGCTGAGAGGGAGGAGCTGCTTGAGGAAATCCTCACCCTCACCGTTCTCCATATCAGCGCTGACAATGCCGGCGATGAGACGGGCGAGAGAGTGGCGGACACCAGCGGAGGACTCCTTGAGGACACCCTCGAGAAGGTGGTTGCGGGCAAGCTGTCGCTGGTCCTGGGCGGTCTTCTCCCAGAACTTGGGGATCAGACGGAGAGCCTGGACCGAGGCGAGCTGTCGAACGCCAGCATCTCCATGTGTGAGGGAGATCTCGACGAGGGCGAGAAGCGACTCGGGCTTTGTGTAGAAGTTCTTCTGGAGCTCGGCGGTGACGGCCTTGACCTGCTCAGTGTTGGCTGAAGGAAGAAAATGTTAGCTTTCATAGTTTGTTAAGCGACAACACACAAAGCAAAGCTTGCATGTTGACATCAACAGAAGAGTAAAACTTACGGACTTGGCTCCCTTCAAGGAGCTGTGCAAGCTTCCCCTTATCCATGATTATTTCTAAGTCGAAGCTTCAAACGACGTAGAAAAGAAGGAAAAAGGAAAAGAGAAAAAGAAAAAGAACCCGAAGGTTTATAGTTGGATGAAGAGAGAAAATAAAATCGCGAGGGACCCGCGTCCGAAAATTTTAAATTATTTGGGGTCCTCGGGTCGAAATTAGAGGGAAAGAAAAAAAAATTCCCATGCCCCGCTCTTGGAAGCTTCGATGCTGGTTGGGTAGGCAGCGGCCAAAGCGCTCCAAGGGTCTAAAATCTGGTGTTGCCCCTCGTTTTCTTTTCCACTTTAGCGCGGGGCTTTTTTTGTGGTGATGATTTCGATGAGAAGAGAAGCTCCAAGGTTGACCGCCTTGGATGTGATTGAGCAGGTGATTGGAGTTGCTCTTCTTCTGTCGAGTGTTGTTTGTTGTGGTCAGACTGCTTAAACAAGCCTGACTCTATCTCTCGAGTCTGAGGAGAGAGACACCTCTAGGCATTGCTGAAGATATCGGATAAATGCAAACGCAATGCAACGCAACGCTCCAAGGGCCAAGACTTGGCTTGCTGGCACAGGCAGACAGGTCGGTCCAGATGATGCACTAGCTAACGTGCATAATGACACAGATGGCACCCAATGAGTGGCCACTGATAGGCCCAGCATGACGTTGCCCGGCTGACGGATACGCTCTAAAGAGCTTTCGACGCTTTACCACCAAACAATTGGACAAGAACATCCAAAGACAAGACAAGACTTGGTTCAGGATCTGATTAATCCATTAAACAGTACTTGCTTGCAATAGGTATTGTTGCTATGAAAGCCAGGCATCCACCATGACGCTTCTCAGCATGAACGAAAGCCCGCTCAGGCGCAGCTGTCTAAGCACAGACTGGTCCCAAGCTCACTCAGTTTAGTTCGATGCAACTCACAGTCGTGCGCCATCATCTGCCGTCGATTGGTCTCACGAGCGATGCTCTGTACATGATTCCACAAAACACGGTGCAACTCAGTCAACGCTCTTCTTGCCAGGCACGCAAATGCGATCCCCAATCATGAGCGCCTCGCAGTCAACATCCTTATTCTTCTTCAAGATCTCATCAAGATCCACGCCAGCCTTCTTGGCGATAGACCAACACGTATCGCCCTGCTTAACACCGTAAGCAACCGTACCCTCCGGACAATCCGGGATAGGAATATGCTCCTCGGGCGAGGACTTGTGACCGAGGAACCAGAAGAGGAGCAGCATCGATAGGATGATGAGCATGAGGAAGTTGAGAAAGGGCTTCATCTCGGTGAACCAAGACATCTTGGGTTGATGGTACTGCGGGTTTGACACGAGGAAGGACTCGGACTCTTGGCCTTCTGGACGCGCTTCGCCGACCTTTGTGAGTTGGCCGTATTGGTTGCCTGGCGCGCTCTCCCAAAAGCTTCCGTCGGCGTCGCGGAATGTGTAGACCTGGGTGTCAGCATCGTAGCCTACTCTCTGCATGCCCTCCGGGAGGCGTTCCTCGTCGGTATCATAGCGAGAGAATCGAGACATGATCTGTATTGATGCAGGTAAGGTTGTAATGTGGTGTAAATGATAAAAGGAAAGAAAGGGAGGAATGAGGAAGAGATAGTCTCGCTTCCTTTGAAACACGGACATCATGTTACAGGGGACCGCGTCATGATCTTAGTCAGCCGTCTGGCCTGACCAACCTCGTCTAAGGTCACCGCCAACCCAGAATTAGGAACAGCGACAGCTTACACGGGATTGTGATTCAAACAGGTAATTTAGATTAGTCTCGGTGGGATTAGAAGGGCTTCAGTTCAAGGTACAGATCAACAGACGTCTGTTAGCCGTAGCTTTGCCCAACGCCCAACAGTCGGCGGCAGGTAGTTGAGTCAATGCTCTTGAGCGTACAAGAAGAGCGCCTGGTATTGCCTCTTTCAGAAAAAGCGGCTATCGTTTATGTGTAATTGACATTCCGAACAAGCTGCGAGCAATTGAATTGGGAGGTCATGGTGATCAGCCACCTATCTACGCATCGTGCAACCCCTGTCAGCCTCGGCTCATGTCTCTGATAAGACGCCAATGTGAACATCCCGTGCAACTCTCAGCCATCATCAAGACGCACAATAATTTGGGGCAAGATGTCGTCCTATCCCCTGCTAGAGGTAGAATCTCAAATCAAGCGGCAAAATGAGAGTACTTTCACAGTCAATCTCGCAGAGTCCTTCGCCGTCGGAACAGGTACATATGCCTTCAACGAGACCATGACTTACTAACAGCTACAGTCCCTAATGGAGGATATATCTCTGCAATGTTTCTTCGAGCCGCAAGCCAGTATCTCGGATCCAACGATCAACCCGACACTTTCGCCGCGCATTGGCATTTCCTGAATGCAACACACGTCGGTCCAGCTGTTCTTATAGTCGAAGAAGTCCGAAGAGGCCGCGCGCTATCAATCGTCCACATAACACTATACCAAGAAGGACTCCTTTCACAAAGTCCCTGGATAACTTCCAAGTCCAAAAAGAAAATCGCGGCGTATATCACGAATAATCGCATTGAAGCTGAGAGTGGTCTTACTTTACCCACGGGCTTTAAACTCCGCGAGCCACCTCCCTCAGTGGACTTGACGAAGCTTGCAGACAATAATGATCCAAATTGGGAGAGATTACATATGATAGTCATGGACATGGCACCAATGATGCAGCACGTCGAATTCTACAGTCCCAAGAATAAGAAAACATCGCCAGCATGTTGGGATCTCTGGCTTCGCATGTCCAACGGCGAGCGCTGGAAGACATGGATGCTGAGCTATCTCGCTGACGTAGCTCCCGCGCTGATAATCGAGGGTTACAGACCTACGGATATTGAAGCGCCGACTCCTAAAGATCGGTTCGCTTTTGATAAGATCTTTTGGATGCCGACTGTGTCGTTGAGTTTGGATGTCAAGAAGGCTTTGCCGGAGGAGGGAGAGGAGTGGTTGAGGATTAGGATTGAGGCCAAGGTTGTTAAGAATGGGAGGTATGATGCTGAGGTTATTGCTTTTGATGGGGATCGTGATGTTGTTTCTTTGAGTAATATTGTTGCGTTGATATTGGATGCTGAGAGGAATACGGGACGACAGATGAAGCTTTAGAACAGACGTCTCATTATACTTAGAGATGAACATGGGTTGATGGCTTATGTGAGGCAAAGCAGACCTGTTTTATAGATCATGCGTCTCCATTTCCGCATTGCCTTCCTTGCAGAAGCCCTCCAACTTGTGTGCATGTACCATTGAGGATTTGAGTGTGGGTGAGTCTCGTTGCCATTCGTACCAAAAGCAAGATATCCTAAGTTTAAACTGCACTCATGAAAGTACTGCAATGCCTTGGTTTCACTTCTTTGCTAATCACCATATAATGATCCAGTTAATAGACATAAGAAGTAAAGTTTCGTCTCTTATGATCGCCTATCTGATCGTCGATACGCGGTTACATAAAAATATCTTGTTCATTCCATAGAAATTCTGGCATCTACCCTGAGGCTCCAGACGGGAGTTCCATTTTAGCGCCCGCGCCCAGCCCCCCGCACCCACCAATTGTTCCAGCGCAAGATCTGCTAAGCTTTAGGGCTATAGGGCGCTAATGTCATCACTGTGACAAGATAACCTTTTTTCTTCAACGGTTAATCGAATTAAGGTATGAGCATCAAACAAGATCTGTAACCTCACCAAGTATTGAAAATCCATGTCTTCTCCATGTAAACAGTCCACATCATTTTCTGCAACAACTCTTAATTGAGGCCTTCTACGGCCTTAAAAAGTGGCCGCCCCCAAATGTCTTGTCTCCATCACGCTATGTCCACCTCATTACGCTCGATCCAATTAAACCCCGGACTTTGAGCCCTGTACGCCCTCCCCTGCTAGAGCAAGATGCGAACTGACAAGTTCAAACGAGGCTCTGCTTCTGCAGCTCACCTTTCTCCTTTCAATTCCTTTGGTTCCCTCTTTTTCCTCTTTCTTTTGGTAATCATGGGGCCGTCTTGAAAGAATTACCACGCGGGTCCTGGTTGAAAAAGGACATTGACTGCTTTGCGTGCCTCTTTGGACCTTTCCCGTCGCATCTTCAATTTCTACAACTTCAGAAGAAGTACGAGCCCTGGCTTCAGCTGGAGACGGCTTCTCACTACGCGACGCCACCATCTGAGACACTAGACGAACGAACCGAACGAGCGAGCCTGAATAACCATCAACATGGCCGACGATAGTGCAGATCCCGAAGTTATCGTGGCCCTGGTAGCCCTGATCATATCTCTAGTCGCGCTGGCAGCCACCTTCATGCAAGTATTGCAACAATACTATGCCTCTGCCGCAGGATACGCCCAATGCAACGAGAAAGTAATGGGGAAATGGGCCCTTACAAAAACCCGTCGATTCTCATGGGACGAACTCCGTTTCGAAGTCGAATTCGAAGCTCCCGTCATCTTCGTTTCGCCGCCAGATAACAAAAACGGTCCCATTATTGACTCTCAGATCTACTTCTTGGACGGCAGCCAAGAGAGTCTGGACGCTACATGGTCTGAGCTGGCTATTAACTTGAGAGAAGAATACGCAGCCAAGACGAAACGAGAACGTGTTCACACTGCCGATAACGAGCGGGCTTCGTGGACGTTACTCCTTAGTGCGGTGCAGCGCATGGAGCACGACTCGGAGAAGTGGCAGAAGACACAATATGAGGAGATGAATAAGGTCATTGGTCCTCCTAGTACGTCAGAACAGCGGGATATTTCACCAGAGCCTCCAAGTTTATACGATGCGCATACTTTGACCGTGGCTCTACAGCGCAAGCGCAAGAGTTGGGATACAATGCCTGCGACTGTTCTTCGTCCGTATGCGACAACAACGATGTGCCATCTTATCGAGATGTTGGCAGCATTGGGTATTTACTGGAAGGAATTCGACCGCAGGCGTGACCGCTACCGCGCCGAAGGCAATGGCTTTATGGTCGTTGGCGAAAAGGTAGCTGATCTGGGGTTGATGTTTACTTTCAGCATCTACGGCAGAAGTCGGTTTGAGTCCAATCGAGTGATTCCCGTGGATCAAGTCAAGGAACTTTGCTTTGGCTATGTGTCTACCATTTACAGTGTGCTGTTGGATCAACGACGTCTTCAATTCCCTGAAGATGATCCTGGAAACTTGGCTTTCCTACAGCTGGCTACTCGTGAGGAGATCTCTCAGACTCTGATTAGAATTGGTTGTAATACCAATGCTGTTCGCGCTTTCCAGGATGCTGGCAAGCACACGTCGCATCTGTTTCCTGGTACGTTTTGTCGTTTCTTGATGTCGCATTGACTAACAAGTTGCAGTTTCATTCGAGATTCTTGGTATGCTGAGTCGGACGTTCCATATCAAGAACACCATGTTCACCCACATTCCCAACCCGACATCGGACCGCTGGGATAAGCAATCAGTGTCACTGTACAAAGTCATGGACGCTTACTATGATCTTGTCGAGGTACCACTACCAAGGGCGCAAAGAAACCCAGTCATCGTCAAAAGGATCAGGAAGCACGCCGATAAAATTCTGAGATACAACAAAGACGAGAGCACGGCGCAGAAGATGTCTGTTCTAAGGGCACTTCACGAAGCCATTGACGACTGCGATCAGATCCTGACGGCCAAAGAACCTGCTGGTACCATCACCCCCTACGCAGAGGCGAACGGCCTCAAAGTCCACGAGAGCGAGGTCCAGAAGAAGCGACGAGAAATGGTCCAAGACGTTCTTCGGTCACACATCCAAGAGGTTCTACGTCTTCTCAATGACGGCGAAGATCGTTCGTCAGATGTGACATCTTTACATGCCGAATGGAGTCCGTCAACTCGACCAGATGCACAACCTAGAGTCACACCTCTTGGGTTCGAAGATATGCACGAAGCTAGTCCCGACGAGAGACAGCACAAATTCATGGAAGTCTACTTCCACGTCATCCGCGAAAAGGTCATCCCTCGCGCCGAACGCTCAACAGATCGTCGAGCCAGCATCATTGGCGCCCCTCCAGGCCACGGTTTTCGCAGAGCAGGAACCGGTCGAACTCAAGCAAGCAGCATGCGCGGCCAGGAACGCGGCCACTCTCCCCCACCACCAATGCCAGCACCACGTCTTCACAGAAGTGCAGAAAACATGACTCTCAACACCGTACCCAACGGTCGTCCGTCTACATCAACCAGCAGACCCGGCAGCGCGATGAGCGAAGCTGTTTCGATGCTTAGTGAGGTTCCGGAGGGAAGACTTGAGAGTGCGTTGTATGCGCAGGAGGTGTCACATGATGATGCATGGTGCACGTTGATATTCCGTATGATTTGTTGGTTGATGTTGCATGATTTTAATAAGTTGGATGTGCAGTTGAGTAAGAGTGAGTTGCTTGGGAGTCGAATGCCGGTTTATATCTCGTAAGCTTTGGGCAGCTTTGCATATGGATAAGGTGATGTTTGGAATGACAGCGATGGGATTTTAGATACCAATCACGACTTATGTAGTCTTTTGTAAAAAAGCATGTCTGTTATCAATGGAACATATCACGATACCCAGGGTGTTAAGATCAAAGTGACAATGTCCCAGTGACTATTGGTACTTGTTTATTCGTATCTCAACTCAAAGGTTAAATAACCGAGAAGTCACCTCGTTTGCAGCTGGGCAGCTGTTGATATCTGTTCATTGCTGATAGAGTCTAGTAGCTACCTGATGTAACTGGTACACCTAACTGAAAGAGATTTGACATCACAAGAAGAGATCACTATTGATTACAACATCACAGAAGGATTGACCTTATGCTTACAATCGAAAGAAAAAAACGAATCTATATTCCAACTGATGATCTCTTATTCGAATCTTAGATACCCTATATCAACAGCCAGTTCTTTTTCTCATGCGGGAATCACATTCCAAGCTTCGCCGCCTCATCGGCCAACCCATGCCTCCGAGACCCCCGCATCGGCGCCCGCACCGGTACTGGAAATCCGGATGGTCGGGTACACCGATTGCTTGGTATCGCCCCCTTTTTTTCGGCTGACTAACGGAAACTCTATCGGAGAGCACGTGAGATTCGATGGAAGTGCTTTTTTCGTGGCGAAAGAGTGTTTATAGTGAACTTGGCTAGAATGCTGATGGAAGGGAGATGCTGGAGATGGTAATGTTATTTGTATGGGTGAAGGGAGTTATATGTGGCTAGTGGAAAGGAGTTGTTGATAGCTTGAGGGAAGGGATGCATATATGATCGAGAAGGGAGGAATAGCATCTGTATAGAGAGGTGGATCATGATCAATAATTGACTGAGAACGACTTCACCGATCTACAATTCTAACGCCATTTATTTGCAGTCTATTCTTCGATCTCTCCTTTCACTCCCTTGGCAGGACAATAGGTCGATAATCACAGATGAATCGTGAAGGTAATTAAACGCACGCGTTAAAAGGTATCATGTCTCAAAAATCCATGTCGCATCTCGATACAATGCCATTAATCAAGGATCATCCATTCATTCACAGAGGCAATAACCTCGACCTTCGCCGACGCCGGAACCGATGGAAATGGAAATCTGTCACGTGAGATATAAGCCATCATGGTCCTTGTTTCTTGAAGGATTCTGTTCCAAGGAGTGCACGAGCACGAACCTCGATTTAGACCGTGGAAATCCGGTTGAGCAATCGAACAGGCGTTCTGCCTTGGACACTGAACACTGGGGCTGGCTAAGTGGCTAAAACCTGTCTTTGAATTCCAGCTTTCTCGGTCACGGACGTAGCCGCACCGCAGCTGGAGAAGGTCTGTCTCCGGGTGACAAGACACAGACCAGGTCAAGTCACTTTCCGCGAATTCTACATACTAACAAGGAAAGGGAAAGGCGTTTCTATGCACAGTTAGCTTGAACCATCACCAACAGATTCATCATGGGCTTTGACAACAGTTAGACTGTGATAGGGTTGCAGCTCAACTCTCCAGCATTGCATTGCATGGCCTGTAAAGTACCCTTTTTCGCAACCGCCCATTAATAGTACCTAAATCCGTGCGGAGAGGTACTTGGTCACCCCCCGTGTCAAGGTCATGTTTCCCCTTCCCCAAGAGTAACGGATCTAAAGCCCAATCGTCCAATCATAATCACATGCTCGATAAGCTAGGCTCTGTTTGTCACTGGGAAGGAACCCTGGGCCAACCATTGCCTTGCAACACCAAGCCCAATCAGGTATAGCTGTAAAAGATTGAGTCCACATCTACCTTGGCCCGAGAACCAGACCAACTCCTCCGTCACATCAGCCTGCACAACCATATCTTCTCTCTCACCAAAGCCTCGTAAGCAAACGAAGCCCTACGACAAGAGAAACGGAAAAGGGCACCGACAAAAAAAGAGGCAAAGACGACACATCTTAGGTGAACATTCCAAACCCTTTGTTTGCCTTGTTGTCTTCTTTCTTTGTATCTTGGCTTTCCTTTTTCTATCTAATTACTCATTTTCTTTCTCTTTATTCCCGCCCGTCTCGCCACACTCCCTTGTACATCCAAGCATCCCCTTGCCTTTCCCCAGCTGTCAAGTGCACGCTTGCACGCGTCTCCAACAACAACAGGAAGCCCTACGACCCTTCCTTCCGCCCTCGTAACGATATTGCGATATATGCTGCTCTGAACTTCGAGCGTACAGTTCAGTTCAGTTCCGTTCTCGGGGAAGCCTCCATCGAAATCCCTTCGCGGTCTGTCGATACATCACGCTCTCGTCTACACTCCCAACACGACTTGGTTGCTGTTCGTATATACTCGACTCGCTTGTCTTGGTCGATCGTTTCGGATAGCGTTCAGCATTTGGCCGTTGTGGACGTTGCATATGCGTGATCTGGCGTTACCTTCGCGTTAAGTGTTTCGTTCAGCTTGGTCGGTTCCTCAGAATACAGTTGACGGACGATATACTTCAACACGTCAACTACCCTCGAACGGAGCCCTACCGTCTCGCTTCGCACAGGCATTATTGTCAACAGCCTGGTGCTTGTCACGGACGAACACTACACAAACAGCACGAACCATGACACCGTCACCCGCAACCAGTCAGGCTCTCGAGCCTCGTCACCCCAAACCCTCACAAACAGTGTCTGTGAATATCTCAGAAGGCCAGAACAATCGATCTCGTCGATTCCAGCTCGAGGTGAGCGAGTGCGTCGAGACCAAGACTGTCACGACCACTACTCGTCTCACCCGCAAGTTCCCCCACGTCTTCGTTCGAGATCCTGTACCCCTCGAAAACCTCGACACGAAAGAGTATCCCTTGGCTATGAAGCCCACGCCTCCAGAACTGATCCAGTTCTCTTATAATATGCCTGGTGCTCTTGAGACAGACGATGAAGGCGAGGAGTCAACAGATGCGCAGGTAAGCGTTCACTGCTGACACATACATGCTGCTACGCAACGCGGCCATGTTGGCCCAAAAATTAAACTGACATTTTTGCAGATGACATATAGTAATGGCCGTGCTACTCCCGGTCGTGTTAATTCCGAATCTCCTCATGAATCCAATACCCTCGTCCGAGTACCCAAGCATCGATCACAATCCCCTTCAGAAGGTTACCCCCGACGCTCCCGAGCTTCAAGAACCAGTCCTACAGACTCTCCCGAATCATCAGCAGCCACATCCACAAACCCTCGACGAGCCCCTCGATCAAATGGACTTAATGCCGTTTCAGACAAGCTCCGCCGCTCCATTGCTCATGGCTCAAATCGACGAGAAGGGGAGAGGTCTTCTCGAGCGGCTACTGGCTTCCTTGCTACCCCTGATACCTCAGAAGCTGTTATTTCATCTGATCGACCGGCCCGCCGACGTTCGTCACACCCTGAGCGACAACATTCCCCCGAAGCATCCTCCTCTACTGTCAGCCCTCACTACGAAGCCACAAGCCCTGTTGAGAGCGATTCCCACACCGTCTTCAGCAGTAATGTGGCTACTCCACCAATTACCGACACCGATGCAGAACCATTTACAGATATCGACGGGTCCCTACAACAGCCTGCTCGTCCGTTTAACCCCAGGCCCAGTATAGATGTTGTTGCTGCCCAGGATGCTAGTCTACCTAGTCCCAGACTGTCGCCTACTTTAGCAGCTGCTCAGTTACACACCACTGATGCCGAAGATGAAGGCCAGTCTAGCTTTCAGACCTCAAACTCGGACTCTCGTTGGGTTGATGAATCACAGCTAACAGAAGATGATCCCTCGACTGCACTTGTACCTGCTGGCCGCTCTGATGAAGACTTCGCTCTAACTCGTTCTGACGGATCTCCTCATGTCGTCGACACGCAAACACTCTTGGAGGCATTCGACTCGATGAAGACCGAAATGAAGACATTCATGATGTATCAGTTCCTTCGCCGATGCCCTCGACCTACCCTTCGAGTTGTCGCCAACGCTGTCAACCCTGCTCTCAAGTGCGACTTTCTTCGTCAGCTCCCCCTCGAACTTGGATACTCTGTTCTGTCACATCTCGACCACAAGGATCTCTGCTGTGCTGCACAGGTCTCCAAGCACTGGCGCAATCTTGTCGACCGCAACGAGACTGGTTGGAAGGCGTTGTTCGATCGCGATGGCTACACGCTCCCTCCTGGTGAACTTCAAAAGGCAATTCTCCAGGGTTGGGGATGGCAAGATCCTGTTGGAGCTACCGGTTACGAGAAGGACCTTAGCATGCGAAACCGCTTGACCTCAACCGAGCACGAGCTCACACGAACCCTTCGACAAGAGACAGCCTCGAAATCTCGAGCTTCCAAGCGAAAGCGAGCGCTCAACACATACTCGGCTGCCGAGCGATCGAAGCGACGTGCCAGTGCCCAGGAGGCCGTGTCTCGCGAGGAAAGCAAGTCGCAGCCCGAAATCAGACAACACCCATCTGAAGGACCTCTGTCTGCTGCTAACGCCGCTGCCACTGCGGTACCTGATCCTCAGCTTGGATTGCCTAGTCTTCGCGAGCTTCATCTCTACAAATCACTTTACCGTCGCCACCACATGATTCGCAAGAGTTGGACCAGTGGTGAGGTAAAGCCCGGTCATGTTGCCTTTGCGGCTCATCCTCGACATGTGATTACTTGTCTCCAGTTTGACGAGGACAAGATCATTACTGGCAGCGATGATACCCTTATTCACATCTACGACACGAAGACGGGTAAGCTCCGCAAGAAGCTCGAGGGTCACGAGGGTGGTGTCTGGGCTCTGCAGTACGAGGGCAATATGCTCGTTTCTGGCTCGACCGACAGATCCGTTCGCGTCTGGGACATTGAGCGTGGACTCTGTCAGCAGGTCTTCTATGGACACACTAGTACTGTCCGTTGTCTGCAAATCCTGATGCCTACCGAGACTGGCAGAGACTCCAGCGGACAGGCCATTATGCAGCCTGAGAAGCCTCTCATCATCACTGGATCTCGAGATAGCCAGCTCCGAGTTTGGCGACTTCCCGAGGTTGGCTCTCGCCGATATATCCAGACCGGACCCCCGGCCCATGAGTCTGACTGCCCTTACTTCATTAGAGTTTTGGCTGGACACACTCACTCAGTCCGCGCTATCTCAGCTCACGGCGACACTCTGGTCAGTGGATCCTACGATAGCACCGTCCGTGTTTGGCGCATCAGCACTGGTGAAGCACTTCATGTCCTCCACGGTCATTTGCAGAAGGTATACTCTGTCGTTCTGGACCACAAGCGCAACCGTTGCATTTCAGGCTCAATGGACTCGTTGGTCAAGATTTGGGACCTTACAACTGGCGCATGTCTGTACACCCTCGAAGGACATAGCCTACTTGTCGGTCTGCTAGACCTTCGCGACGAGATACTAGTGTCTGCCGCTGCCGATTCGACTCTACGAATTTGGGATCCCGAAAATGGCAAATGCCGCAATGTCCTCATGGCTCATACTGGAGCTATTACGTGTTTTCAGCATGACGGCCGCAAGGTCATTAGTGGTAGCGAGAAGACAGTGAAAATGTGGGATGTCAAGACCGGCGAATGCGTTCAAGATCTGTTGAGCGACCTCAGTGGTGTTTGGCAAGTCAAGTTTGATGAACGACGATGTGTGGCTGCAGTTCAACGAGACCAGCTCACCTATGTCGAGGTATGTTGAGCATCAGATCCGAACAGGAATAATTACTAACAAGATGCAGATTCTTGACTTTGGAGCTGTCCGAGATGGCAAGCCCCCAGAGGAACTGGGCAAGCGCATTCTCCTCAACGAACCCGAGGTTCGGGCTATGATTGAGGAAGAACCGTAATACATATTACGAAACGTATGATATCAGCGATATGGTTTTGTCGGTTCTTTATTTATTTCACCGACGACTAATGAAACCACTTGGGCGTTACACATTTTACGTATAAACAACATATATAAGTTTACGATGGCAAATCAAGCATGAACAGGAAAGGGTACGGCGTTTTTCATTTTGCTGGGGGAATGGGAAAGCATATACCTATTGTTTTTTTATTTTTCAGAAATGTCATCAAGATCAGACGGAGGTGTCGAGCTGAGAGGATGAACAAAAGTCTTCTTTTAGGCGGTAGCATTGCAACTGGGAGTGAATGAATTTGTTACGCATGATTGAGTTTTGTGATATTTGAGATGTGAAAAATGACTGCCGCAAGAAGACCGTCACACCTGGTGAGTGTAGACCTTACTGGGCTCTCTAGTTCCGATATCTGAAACTGGTGATGCATGGTGATTGTAATGTGATGGTGGAACTTGTAGTTTGTTACATCCAAGTCCTAGAGCGGAATATCACCGCTGCACGGAAGCAAACATCCCAAATAGGCGCCAATCCTTTGAGGCAAAGCAATGGAGATGATCCAACGGGCAGTGGAGGTTGGTTTGTTGTACTCTGTAAGCGATTGGCTTGGCAAGAGGCCAACTGGCAATGCAGAACAAGTCATGATAGATACAATGGAGATAGCAAGACGCTTGCCGATTGTGCTATGGGATAGGGAGTGCGGTTTTGAGTTTGTGTTCTTGACATAAGCTTATTGTTTGGTCTTGGAGCGTTTTGTCCGATTGTACCGAGCTGAAGACAGGGGTGGGTTACATTAAAAGGTGGGCAGTTGGACAGTCCATATAGAGATACTGCGATCAACTTGTAGCCCAAACCTTTAGAAGAAACAAATTTATAATGAGATCATGGAAAAGAAGATGTTGATTGTAATGTGGATTATATGGAGAGCATGTGTATGTGTTGTAGATATGATTGTCGCTTTAAGATTGGTTAGACCATTGACCGATGCGTTGGATATGCGGCTTATACCCACCCGGCCTTCTCACGCGGGGAGTTGCAGACGAGTATTTAGGCAAACAGGGCCCCTCTTGGATTGCGCCTTTGTTCTTTACCTGGCAGGCATTCGGCCTGAATTACTGAGCTGTGCCTCTTTGTCTAACGTGGGTAGTCACCATGGCGTGGCTAAAAGACTTTGTGGATAAGGCGACGGAGGAGTATAAACAGGGAATGAAGCTGGAACGAGAAAGACAGCGACAGTTTACAGAGTATCAACAAGAACGGGAACAGCAGAAGCAGAGAGGGTTTGGATATTCGCAGGGTTTACCTTCGGGGCAGGGTCAGTATGGGCAGCAAGCACCGCAATATGGACAACCTCAGAGTCCGCAATATCCACCCCCAACATCACCATATCAAACAACATCGCAATCACCATATCAACCACAACCATCATATCAAACTCAAGCACAATCAACGCAATACCAACCACCAAATGAATCATCCACACCCCCTCTGGATCGCAGAGCCCAATACTACGCCGACTTGGCGAAATTCCAAGCCCAAGCCCAAGCAGACGCAGCAAAAGAACAAGCTCGTCTCCAAGCAGAATTCCAAGCACAGCAAGCCCAAGCAAGAGCACAAGCAGAACAACTACAAGCGCAATGGCTCGAAACAGAACGATTAGCAGCGCAGTACAAAGCCGAATACGAGGCACAGATGAGAAAAGCGGAGGAGGAAATGGCGAGGATGAAGATTGATGAGGAGAGGTTGAGGGCGGATGAAGCAAAGGGCATGAAGGTGGGGGAGGAGGAACTTGTTCGGGAGCAGCAGAGGTTGTTTGATGAGATACGAGCACGAGTGCAGGGACAGAAGGAGGAGGAGGTGAGACCGCCTTTACCGCCGAGGGTGAATACTGAGGATAGGCCTGCTTTGCCGAGGAGGCCTGTTAGTACTGCGAGTACAGGATTGACGTCGAATTATGAGTCTTCTCGTGAAAGGAGGACGTCGTATCTTTCGACTGAGATTCCTGAAGAGCATGTTCCTCCCCCGCCGCCGGGACCGCCTCCTATGAACGTTGGTGCTGGAGGCTATGCACAAAGACAGCCATCCGGACAGGCTTCTCAACAGCAGGTGCCTCCGACAAGTCCGCCGCAGACACCTGTAGAAGATACAAGGCGAAGGCCTTATCATTATTCGAGTCCTACGGCCTCATATAAGGCACCGCCTCGCCCGCCTGCTCAGCAGCAATCACCACCTCGACAACAGCCAGAGACCTCATACCCTTCGCCTGCACCTCCAAGTCCCCATCAACAGCAGGTACCGCAATCTGCTCCTCTTCCGCCTCCACCACCACCTGGGCCACCTCCTAACCTTGGGGGTGGAGGCTATCGGCAAAGGCAGTCGTCTAGTCAAGCTCCTCAACAGTCCATGCCACATTCCCCTCCGTCTCCACAGACGCCAGGACAGGAAGATTCAAGACGACGTCCGTATGCTTACTCAAGTCCCACGGCCCCGTATCAAGCACCACCTCGTACGCCAACCCAAAAGTCGCCTCGACCTCAACCTCAACAGCAATCACCACCTCAGCGACAACCGCAACAACCAGAGACCTCATATACGTCGCCTCAACCTCAAAATCACCCTCAACAGAAGGTGCCGCCTCCACCTCCACCTCCACCTGGGTCGCCTCCTAACCTTGGGCGTGGAGGATGGAGTCAAAAGAAACCATCTGCGGCAACGCCTCCCAGGCAAGCTTCCCAACAGAAGGTGCCGCAGTCACCTCCAACAAATCTGCCACGAACGCCTGAAGATACAAGGCGACGTCCATATGCCTTTTCAAGCCCTACCGCTTCTTACCAGGCACCGCCTCGCACATCCACTCAAACCTCGCCTCAGCAGCAGCAGCAGCAACCACCGCCGCCGCCTCCACCGCCGCCTGGACCGCCTCCCAACCTTGGGCGTGGAGGTTATAAACCGAAACAGACATCTGGACATGCTTCGCAGCAGCAGGTACCTTCCCCGATGAGTCCGCCTCAGACGCCTGTATCGCAGGGACAGGAAGACTCGAGACGACGGCCATATGCGTTTTCAAGTCCCACAACTTCTCAGTCTCATGAACGAAAGGGTTCTTACAATACACCGCCTCATGCGCCTACTCAGACCTCGCCTCAGCAAACACTACCTCAACAGCCACAGCAACCAGAGACCTCATACTTCTCACCTCCACCACCTCAACAGCGATTTCCTCCTTCCACCCAGCCAAAGCCCACACCAGCGAAACCCCCTCGAGTGCGAACACCACCACCAGCCCAACAACACCCAAGCGGCGCAAAACCCGGCGCAGAATGCTCAGGAGCCCTAACAGCCTTCCCCCAACACTGGTTCTACCACCCCGCCGTCCCAGACTTCGTCATCTGCACACGCTGCTACATCGATCACATCTACAACACCAAATTCAGCAACTCCTTCCGCAAAGTGTTCTACGATGATGGCGAAAAGCGGAGATGTCGGTTCAGTAGCAGACGTGTCAAAGATACACTCTTCCCCCAGGCTATCGAGTCTGGCAGTTTGGACGCGCTTGTTGAGTTTATGCAGAGGAGGATGCAGATTAATGATTGCAGAGAACAGAATGCTGTTGAAGGGGAGTTGTGGTATAGAGCTGCTGATATTCCGAATGGAACTATTTGTCAGGCTTGTTTTGAAGATGGGCTTATTACATCTTCGTTTGCGAAGTATTATACTCTGCAAAGAGACCAAGGCGGCGCTTATTGCGATTTGAGCGTGTGGTTTCTCAAGCGCAAGTTCATGGAATATGCGAAGGAGAATAAATGGGGGGAATTTTGTCGACAGTTCAACGAGCGTGCGCAATTGCCGGATTGTCCAAAGTTGAACGTCGTCAATGCGAATCAGTACACGTGGTACAAGTCTGTATCTGGACCAGAAGGACTACAGGCTTGTGGAGCGTGCTACCACGATTACTTCTACGCTTCTGAAGACGAGCATAAGCTACAACAGGTGCCTGGTGGAAACTACAACACAAGATGTGCTCTTGGGCAAGTAAATGTTGTCATCCCCATGCATCAAGCTTTGGATGATGAGGATCGAAGTCTCTTCTGGAAGGCAGTGCGAGAAATGGATAAATATCCATTCTGCGACAGTCAAGGAACAAAGGGTGGTGTTTGGTACACACCTATCAACGATCCTCAAGGCTGGGGTATCTGCGCTGCATGTTATGAAGGTATCGTCAAACCCGTCGGCGGCTCGAGGTGGTTTATGAAGGATACGACTACCACAGAAGAAGGCGTGTATCTTTGTGGTTTCAACCTCGGACATCCGCGTGCGATGAAAGCGCTTGGTGCATACTCCCATGCACGCAATTGGGGAGATGGCAGAATTTTGTTGGACTGGGCTGCGGAATGGGGTTCCGTTGAGCCTTGTCCGGGTATCAAGTTTGTCAAGAACAGACGGTGGTGGGGATGGGGAATAGTAGCTATCTGTGAGGACTGCTACGGTTCTTTTGCGAAGGGTACGGCGCTGGAATCAAGATTTACACTTACAGGTCAGAGAGAACCTAACAAAGAACGAATGTGCGATTTGTTCTCGCCTCGTATGAGGGGGTTATACAATGAAGCTTGCCAGACAGGTAACCTCGAGGGATTCCTGTCATTCGCAGAGCAACGACACATGATCTACACGCAGACCATCATGCAATGCGAACAGATTCTCAATGAGCAGAAGATGGCAGCTATGCAAGCGCAGATGCTAGGTGTGCAAGGAACTGTGTACAAGAGCATGGGATGGTCGCAGGATGCAACAATGGGACATAGCTACACAGTCGGAAACTCATATGCTGGGTATGGTCATGAGAATGAGTTTGTTCTACAAGGGTATACATATGATAGACAGGCTAGGGAGAAGGCGGCGGAAGTCATGGGTGGAGGACCCTTGATGAGGGTTCAGCTACTTGAAGCGCGATGGAAAGAGGTTGAGTAATACACAATGAAGCATTTTAGACGCCTAGAATACAAGCTCCCACACATCCAAAGTCGACGTCCCAACCTTCAAACCCATACAAGACGCCGCTTTACCCAGAATCAAGTATTTGCCATCCCAACTAAACGACGCAGCCGTGACAAACCCGCTTTGGAACTTGATAGTATACAGTACCCTTCCAGAGTACAAGTCGCTTACATCAACACCATCATCTGTCCGACAGCACAAGAAGCGACAATCTGCAGACACAGCTACCGGCCAACCCTCTCTCGTTCTTCGTCCGCTGAGACTATACGACTCTAGCGCCGCGGTCGCATGGTTCCAGTGGAACACCGTGTCTCCCCAGAGTGCAACGATGAGTGCTCCGTCGGGTGATGTACCCAGGAATAAAGGCTTTTTCCACGTATCTGTTTCGAGCTTGGCGATTGAGACGCGCGTTTTCACATTCGTGATACGAATCGTGCCGTCGCGCGATTGCGTGATTAAGAGTTTACTGTCTGGTGTAAAGACAGCGTGAGTAACTTCATCTAAATGACAAGGAATCACAACGGAGGCTCTGTTGATGTTGGCGCTGCAATCCACAAGACCGACACGTCCTCGTGTGCTTCCCACAGCAAGCCAATTCCCATCATCTGAGAACGCAAGCGGTTTAGCACCCGCCCATTTCGCAACAGGGACTTTTCTGCCGTTAATATAATCGCCAAGATAAATGACTGGCTTTTTGAAGTTGATGCCATCGTGGTTTGCTGCGTTGAGACCTTTGCCGTCTTCTTCACTTAGATAAGCCCACTGACGACCATTGCGCGAAAAGATCATGTTCACGCCGTGCTGGTTCTGGAGGCATGATACTTGGTTGGCGCTCATGTCGTAGAAGCGCGTTAGAGATTCGAGGGTTTGGATGGCGAAGGTGTGTGCGCCGTGGCGGGAGAGGTAGCATGTTTCGAGGACTTCATGGTTTGAGAGTTCTTTTTTGGCCAAGTGACGGAGGGAGATGCGGAGGGGTGTTGTGGATGTTATGCCGATGGCGTTGTAATCTGGGATGGGTGGTTCGTTTGTCTCTGAGTGAGGCGATGAAGCGATTGTTCTGAACGCGTAAGTACATGGTCGATGAATGAGAAGGGAGGACTTACTCGGCATTGGCGATGCTGCTGTTACTGTTGCTGACAGCTTCATCGGTCGGAGGAGCAGGTGGTGCAGCTGATGAGCTTTCGGAAATAAACTCATGAACAGCCTCCAGAAACTCAGTGATGATGACTCGTTGACTCTCCACGCGAAAGTCTTCACTGTCGCTTTCGCCGAGATACTTTGTTCGTATGTTTGCTGCTTCCTGAAGGATCTGGGAGCTGCTGTATCCAGGTAACTCTCGTTGACCATCATGAGGCTGAGAATTGATAGCTCTATATAGCATTAGTATCTGTTTCATAAATGAGATCAACGACTTACAGTAAGACACAATCCAGTCCCACACTCATCGCACTTCTCAGACTCTCAAGCAACTTGGTAAAATGCGAAAGTCGTTCCGCAGTATGCTCCAGCCAAGACTGCGTGCGCTCCTCCTCTTTATCCAAATCCAGCGCATCCTCAGCCTCCTCAATCAACTCCCCCGCCTCACTGATAACAGCATTAAGCGCATCGTCCAATCTTTGCGGAAGAGATACGTTTGAGTCTGTTTGCGCGTTGTGATGGAGTAGCCTCGCTACCATCTGCAGCTCAGCTAATTCACGTGAGAGACTGGCTAGGTCTAGACGCGACTGCGGGTAGGATGTTACGAAGTTGCGGAGGCCATCGACGACTTTTGCTGTTGAGGTTTGGAGGGAGTCGCATAGGGATGATATTTGAGACATTTTGGCCCTGTATCTCTGAAGTGAGAGATGGTGATGAGATGGCTTTCTATGATGATGTGATGGTGTTTCACAAGTGCGGGATAATTGTGTGGAGAAGCCGGAGCATCGGGATATGACGCGGGCTTATACTCTTGCTCCCAAATAAAACGAAGTAAATCTCATAATTGAAACAGAATTGTAATTTCTAGATTCCGTAGAGAAGAATGTTGAATGGTTGTGTCTATGAATTAGAAGACGCGTAGTCGACTAAACAAGGTTGGGGGCTTAGAGGTAGTTCCATGGGGTGATGGTGATGTATTGACCGGGGATTGTCTATGCTATAGTTGCGATTATAGGATATCTACCATCAATTAATCTTCTTCAATCCAACTCTAGAATACTCATAACCATCAGAGATACTTTACTCTCGAGTATCATCTCTTGATGCTTCCTCGGTCCAGCTCGGAGTTGACACTCTTTGTACCGCCAAGCTTGCGGGGTGAATCTTGGGGACCCCGACCATCGGACAACCTAACAGTCACAAGTAAGACAATGAATCTGACTACACTAACAGAAACAACGTCGTATTTAATACAAAAGTATATAATCACTAGCAAGTCAGGTTCAACAAATGATAGCAGTAGAGGTGGAGCAAATCAGCAATTGATATCACATCTTGAGGCCTTCCGAGGCCAAGACCGCTGATCATTCTTCGGGAAGACTAACAACTTGCTTTTTTGTCTATTGATCTGCCACATGGCATCGTCTGCTTTATTCCGAAGGAAAATATGTCTTGCCGTTTTTGTCTCATTGCGTGATAAGTGCGTTTTTGGGCAGGAACGAGATATCACGTTGGATTACGGGTCTGGATTAGCAAACTGCAGATATTCTGCCTCAACCCAAAAGTACCTACTGAAGAATAATGCCTCGCGATTACTACAGAGACAATTAATGAGCCTTACTCTTACACATTGCCACAGAGCTTATGTGGCCGTGACGAATGCTTCATCACGATGTAGCGAATAATCATTCAACTCTAGGGTATTTGTCAAGGCCAAGAGACCAAAGCAGCTGAGAGAGGGGCGCTATAGTCAAGCCACATTCGTTGCGCTGGCCAAGTGTGGCGCAAGCACGCTTGACCTTATTCCGTCTCCCGTGATCAGCGAGATTCTCGCACCAAAGAGGGAATATCCTTGAAGACCAAAAACCAGGATCAACTAAACGGATAAACATCCCATGCATCGTTGTCTTTTTCCCCAGCCATCTCATTCTTCTCCGAGTCTTCTATTATGCAAGACCGGGTTCTCTCGATTCATTGTCTCCTACGTAGGTAGCATTGTTCGTCGCCTTGTCATGGTTTGATAGGGTACCAGATGAACCACATGTGCGAAGCGAATTGGCGCGATCACGGTCTTTGGAAGCGCTGTTGGCTAAAAACAGGGATATCCTTGCTTTTGGTCTCTGTTGGGTCAAGTGTCAAATGCACAGGCGCCTGACGAGAGAAGTGGGCGCGAAGAGTTGGGGAGTGACCAATCGGCATGTCTTCCTGTGAGACGTTTTGAGTCCCGGCCATGATAGTAAAGATACCATACTCTGTAGTACTGTTAATTTGGGCTTGTGTTGGAGATTCAGGTTGATACTGGGTGAGTTGTGACTGCAAAGAACTGTAGTGGATGAGTCTATGACTGTAAATATCTCGTGATACAAAACATGTCATAATGGATAGAGACCAAGTATACGGTCAAGCCCATTTGATCCATATGCAATGCACTCCATGCAAAGACCCAAGTGTTGACCACCTGTTAATGCTGCATCTAGCTACTAGCTACTGTATGTAACACGACAGACCATCCTTCACATCATCGTGCAGCTTGTCACATTTCCGGGTCCCTATTCGCTTATTGTGCCTGAGAATCGCTATCCAACCATTCATCACATTGAGATGCTACTGCTACATTGAACTGCAAACCGAACCGCAACCCAACCCATCCCACTCGAATTACCGCTCTCTTTTCCCAAATTGCCCAAGCTGAGCTGAAAAAGTGTGTGTGCATTGTATGCAACACCTTTAGATTTAATCTCTGTACAACCTTTTTTTCTTCGTCTTTCATTTCTTGATTCTATTTTCTGTTATCGTGTCTTGTCTTAACACTGGGATTCCCTGCTGGTACAATCCCTCCGGTTTTTCCTCACCGACAAATCCACCGCCTCCCAAGTATTCTTCCACTTTTTCGCTTGAAAACCTACCCAAGCCCAGTCCCCTTTTTTTATTATCGCTCTCCCCACTGGGCTGGTTCTATCTTTCTCTTCCCCGGTGTCCACCGCCTAGTACAACAGAGGTCCCCATCTTTTGTGCCACAGCGATCGGTCTTGGCCTTGCCCCCCTCCCCTGGAGGCCGCTGTAACTATAGCGCTGGGCTCCCTCTTCTTCAGGGCTTGACCGACCTCTTTTTATCTGAGGTGTACACCCGGAACACCTCTGAGTTGTTCCGTGCTCTCACACCTCTTCCAAAACTTCCAATCCTATTACCCCACTGCGGATCTCAGCTCATTCCCACCGCGGGCCCGGGACTCCAAAGCGTGAATCATTTATTCTACCGGGCTTCCTTTTCCTCTTCTCGCCTGGCCATTTTTATTTTTTTCTTCCTTGATCGGTTTTCGTTAAGGGGTATCCCAGTTCCCAGTCTCAGTCCCTGATCGGATCGTATCGTTCAAGACAGGCCAGGCCTGTTCGTACTTGGAACCTGACCCTTCGTTGCGGTCAGTATCGCAATCGACGACAACAAATACAGCTCAGCTCCCTTTGTCTTTTTTCTGTCTCATCATTCGCATTCCAGAGACATTACAATCCAAAGACATATAGAGAGAGCTGGTCTCCTCCCTCCGACATTACGTTATACCCGACATCCTCAGCTATAGCTCTCACCTACACCGCTGCCCATCATGGCGCCCGCGCTCGAACAGACAATTACCATTGTCAACAATTCCGGCAAAATTATCAAGACCGTTCGTATTATTCTGCGCGTTCTGCACTCCCCAGACTAACAATTCCCAGGGAAAGCAGCTTTTCTCCATCTTCAAGGAAGCTCAAGGCACATACAAAGACAAGAAAGCCGAGATCAAGTCTCTCCAGCGATCGCAAACCTTTGACGCTCGTGCTCCTCCTCCACAATCTTTCGTCGACGATGACCGCTCCCGCTATTACCCCCCTCGCGCCGCTGACCAGCGCAGCGAAGCTGGCTCACAACGCAGTCGCCGATCACGAAGCGTCCACTCACGACAAGACTTTGACACCCGCAGCCGCAAGGCCCTAACCCTCGACAACCTTGAGCGACACACCGAGATTTCTGCCACAGCACCCAGCAAAGCTCCCAGCAGAGCGCCCACAAAAATGATGTACGACGAGGACGGAGTCGCCATGAACTACGCTCTAGCTCCTCGCTCAGTGGCGCCATCAGCCTACAACGCGGGCCAGATGGTTCCCCGAAATAGATCGACCGGAGAGCTGGTACAAGCGACAAAACCTCGCAAGGAAATCGACATGGACCTCGCCTATGGTAGCGTCCCTCCCGATCTCAAGGACCGCACCGATCTGGACCCGCAGGTGGTCGATGAGAAGCAGGCCATGGGACTCGTTCACCGCGTCGAGGGTCTCCTTACCGAAGCCAAGTGTATCCACCACTCTGCCACGCACACCATGTCCGAGCTTCAGAAGAACCCTGACCACGCCGCGGCCGTTGCGCTCACCCTAGCTGAGCTGTCCAAGGTTGTTAAGAAATCATCACCCGCCTTCCTGGCCCTTCTCAAGAGTGGATCTCCCGCTGTCTTTGGGCTTCTATCGTCACCGCAATTCCTCATCGGCACGAGTATCGCTGCTGGTGTCACGGTCATCTGCTTTGGAGGATGGAAGATTTTCCAGAGAATGGCGGAGGGTAAGGCTGCGCGGGAAGCTTTGGCCTACGAGGGTGTACCCATGGAGCGACCTGAGTTGGCGCGTTCACAGAGTGCTCCTACCGTTGAGTACGGCGGTATGGACGAGGCTCTCATTATCGACGACGACCTAAGTTCAATTGAGACCTGGATGCGCGGTATCCCCGCCCAATCCGTCGCCGAGAGCGTCGACATGGAACTCATCACACCCACGGCCTACGACACAAGAAGTCGCATGGGCGGCGACGACTTCGACACCAAGTCACGCCGCAGCACAAGGACCAGCAAGACTCACGAGAGCCACCGAAGTTCCAAGTCGCACCGCACAGAAGGTAGCCACCGCAGTTCACGCAGCCGTCGCGACGATGACAGCCGTAGCATCGCCGACAGCGAGCGAAGTCACCGTTCCTCAAGGAGCAAGCGTTCCGAGAAGATCGAGACGAGGTCTATCGACAGCCGAAGCAGTCGACGTGACGACGCTTCTGAGGTTACGCTGCGACCTAAGGCTAACCGTACCAATAGCAACATGCTCAAGGCTCTTTTCAAGAATAAGGAGAAGAAGGAGCGATCACTTGTCATGGCTTAGACTGGCTAAATGATCACTTGTTGGCTATTTCATACCCTTTTGCATATCACACTGGCGCATTCTTATTTTTAAAGAGGTGGATAAAACATCTACAAGACGAGACAAGATTTCATTTTTATTTACATTTCGAAGAATCATGGATGGGGCAAAGGAAGCCCTTCCCACCAGCGATTTATTCCCCTTTCGTTATCATTTTTTTTTACGATTTACTATGAAAGAAGTTGGACAAGACATTATGGACAATGAAAGAAAAGAGAACTATGGGCATGGATGGGCGACTCTTGCACGCGCTCGAGTATTTTTTGTTTCATTTTATTGCATGACGCACGGAAGACAGATGACGGAGCTGTTTGCATTGAGAATTTTTATTTATTCATGGGATGGTATTTTGGTTTAGTTAGGGATTTTTTTTTATAGATCAATTGGGCTACGAGCCTTTGATTCTACTTGACATCTCAATTGCTGTGACTTGTGATGTGGTGTTTGAGCTGTGATTGATGTACACTTTCATGTGAAAGCCGTTGCAACCTGACGTCAGATTTGGCATCCACATGAATGAGATTTCGATCAGATTGGTAATGCAACATAACGAGATTTGTTCAAGGTTGATACCCGATCTCATGTCAGATCACCGTTGTTTGTGGTGTGGGATTGGGATGAGATTTGGGCGTGAGATTTGTGGGGTGTAGCGGGTAGGTGCTGGGCGTATGATCGACTGAGTATTCACGAGACTGTCGATATTTTCAATGGAGTGTTTTCAATTGACAAAGGGAGTGTTGAATTCATTTCTTGATTTAATTAATTGCTTGATCCACTTTGTCTTTGAGTCATCTTTGCTTTGCGGGTTGGGGATGTTGTGTAACGGTGAGGAGTGAGGAAGAGCGGAGGAGTGGTGAGTCGCCTGCTCTGGCATCACGAAATCAGAAAACTCGACTGCCGAGAACATAAGAATTGGAATATTTTGATCGCCCTACTAAACAGGATTGAAACTGCATGAGTTTACTTGAGTATCCCGGCTTGGAGAATGATGCTTCTGATCGGGTTGTCTGGCTACGCTGTGAAGGATAGAGGAAGTGGATATACGTACTCTGCAGCTTGCCAGGCGAAGAGGTGGTTTGCCGTTGAGCTTTGGCACCTTAGGAGAGCGGCAAAATCTGAATGAAGATGGTTTTAGATTGATGGGCAGTGAGGGGGCTGGGTAGACGGGTTGCTGCTCGATGTGATCACCGCAAGTTGGGTGTGAGAATTGTGCTGGGCGTGGACTTGTCGCCTTGATGATGGTCTTTGCCATTGAGGTGTAATGTTTGACCGGGAGCATACTTGGTGTTTTCGTCGGAGTCAATGAGAACTGCTGGACTTGTTGCTTCAGTGTTCTTTAGCATTGGGGTGTGAGATCCGTACGGGAGCATGCTTGATGCTATGGTGGGAGGCTGGGTGAAGATTGCTGGACATGTATTTTCCATCGTCTTCTATCTGAATGGGAAGATGCTTTGCTATCGTCGGGCTCTGTGTATGAGGCTTTGGACTTTCTCTTTGTCACCAGGGTGTGAGAATTGATCGGGAGTATGCTTGATGTTATGGTCGGAGGTCGGGCGTGAGAATTGATGTCCTTTGCTTCAATGACCTTTCCCAAGGGTGTGAGGTCTGAACGGCAGCATAACTTGCCATGGCCGGAAGAATTACTGAAGTTGTCGCTCTTTGCCATCAGGGTGAGATATCCGACGGGAGTATGCTTTGCTATCGGCGGAGGTGGAGAGTGTTGGAGTTGCCCTTTGCCATTGGGACGTCATGTTTGATCGGGAGTATGCTTGATGAGAGAGGGGCAAGATAGGTCGATGCTTTTGAATGCTGTTATGAGGTTGGCCGTGAAGCTTGTTTGACTTGTCGCTTCCATAGTCATTGTCTTCGGGGTGTGATATATGACGGGAGTATGCTTGATACTTTGGGCCGAGAGTGGGTGTGAGATTGCTTCATTTACTCTTTGCCGTCTGGGCGTGATGTTTGATCGGGAGTATGCTTGATGGGAGAGGGTGAAAATGGGTTGACGCTTTCGATTGCTGGTGTGAGGATTGCTCTGGGCATGGACTCGCCACTTTGATGGTCCTTGCCATCGGCGTGTGATGTCTAAGCGGGAGTATGCTTGATGAGAGAGGGTAAGATGGGAAGATGCTTCTATTTGCTACTATGAGATTGGTCGCGATAATTGTTACTTGTGTCGTGTATCTATCGACGGCCCACTCGAGAAAGCTTGCCTGCATCCAAAGAGTCCGATTCGATCGGATGACACTCCCGGCCATGTCTTTGCTCTCGGATGAAACATTCTGTCGGATGTCAACTGAGTAGTCCAGCTTGGACTTCAAACAGGGCGACCGGAGATATTCCCCGTTCAGATTGGATTGAATGTATTGGTGTTTCCTCTCAGTTGTCTTGATGGTGCCGCTGTTGGACTTCCAAGATTGAAGACCGGATGCATTCCCCGATCAGATATTTGCTGTTGGATGGAGTTGTTGATAGAACCATCCAGATATTGGACTTCAAACATGACTAGAAGTGGAAGGATTTGCGAGTTTCCGGCAATCGAGACGCTTTACTTGGTCGGTTGCGCCTTGGAAGACGGGACGTGACGTGAAGTCCCGTCTCGCAGACGCAATACTCAGTCAAGACTAGGCGAGTATAAATACCCCCTGGTCTCCCGTCTTCTTCTTCCCTCTTCCCTCTTTCCTCTTCATTCATCTTCTACCATGCACGACTTGGCTCTCTTTTGACACGATGTCCCTCGTCGACTTAGGCTCTGGCCTGGACTTCTTCTCACCTTCTCTTTCATCTCTTAGACACCAGTATCTTCCCACCATCCGATACTGGTGTCTACACATGAAGTCCGACTATCGACAGTCTCTCCTTCATCATGAGCAACGCCGCCGATGACCCTGACCTGTACCATTACCCTCATGCGTCCTCGCCATCTGCTATCCCAACTGTAAGTTCAGTCCGTTACGTGTCATGAAGTGACAGCAGACTAACTCAGAAGCAAATCACCACCAATGATCCGTTGATGTTCACCAAGGTACTTTATGCGTCTTAGCTATCTGGTCCCTCATTTGTAAGTCTCTCTTGTCTTTTGACATGAAGTCACAATTGACTGACTCGAAGGCAGGTCGTCGCCAATGGTCGGCTCACCATTACCATTGCATTGATGCTCCTAGCTATCTGCTGCTTCAATTTTGAGTCTACCCCGTTCCCTGATATAATGTCTAGCAAATTAACTCAGAAGCAAATCGCCACCAACTCACCCGTTGACCTTCTCTGACATCGAACTCTCTGGATCCGCTAGTCTCAAAGCGATCCCGGAGCCCAAATATGGGGTACTCTGGCCAGTGACCATTACCCCCTTTTCCCCATCGTTATCTGCTCCTGAGGTGGTAAGTCTATCCCGTTCCTTGGCGACTGGATACACCTGACTGACAATTCGTATGAATATCCCGCCTTCCGTCCTGTACCCATTCCACCTGCTTCTCACTCTGCGTTGCCCTCTGGCATCTCTCGAAGGGTCTCGTTGCTGCTGAGACTATGATTCGCTTTGAGGGCGGCTTGAACGGGGCGAAATACAAGAACAAGGTTTGTTGCCATCTTCATGATTGTCTTCATGGCTGACACTCATATTTTTCTAGGAAGAATGAGCTGACACCAACATGTTGTTTGCCGTTCGCCGTCAGTATCTTGCAGTCCCATGGGCAGATTGAGCACCAACGACAAAGCCCAACGCAAGAGGCTTGACGATTTCTCGCCCCAGCTTCACAGCCTGGGCTGCGACCACACTGGGCTAAGCTGACCTTCCTTCATCAAGAGTCAGTTTACCGACATATACTATATACATGAGATTGAACCTCTCACTGGAGTCACCAGTCACTACCAAACTGCCGTCTGACGGATGAGCACCAGCCATTTGACATCCGTACTCCTGGAAGTACCCTTACTTCATCTTCCCATTCATGAGAAGCAGTCAAGACCGCTCTTCTATTGCGACCACAAGCTGCATTGGGAAGGCTACTCAATGTTCCAATGCAGACGGCATTCTCATCCTTCCTTCGAACGATGCTTATACTGCGGTCTGCTTCATTCGCGTGCTGGTCCTCCACAGCATCTCACTTGAACCTCAATCCACTTCCTGGATAGAGGTCAAGCCTGTTCCAATGCGGCTCTAAGTTGGACGGCGCCAATCCCAATCAACGGGTTTATATTATATGTCCGGATCAGCTCAACGCTGGCCAGTACACCTTCACTGTGACAGCTACAGGAGAAGGCGATTATATGTTTTGCGCGAGCATCCTCCCAGTCTTCCTATGGGTTCTCTCTTTGCTCCTCAGTCATGGCTGTTGACGGCATCTTACTGTTCGCTTGACAACAGCTGCGTACGTCCAAGGGAAATTCAAGTTCTTGGAGTTTCTCAACGTCGAAGCATCTGGAACATCTTCGAAAAGCTCAATGCGCCAATACAAATATTTTTCTACGATATGGAGAAGTTCTACGAACGACTTCATTTATACCAGGTGGTTAGACCTCTTGACTCATCGAACGGGATTATGACAAAGGAGCCGATGGGGCTCGGCGTCGCTCCCGATCATACTTATCATATTCTCAACTTGGTTGCCCTTTGACTTTTAGTATGGGTCTACTCTTTGTATCTATTCCCATCACATTTGTTATTGGCAGTCTGACTACCCCCTACACAATCAACAGAAATTGCAGAACAAAGTTCAGGAGTTACACTGATCTGAAGTATGATGCGGCCGTATTCATCGAAACATCAAGAACGATTATCAGTGTAACTGGAAGAATTGCGAGAAGGTTCTCAAAACGAAAAGTGGTCACTCCAGCTTGGACGGTGCCTCGCAAGATATACAGCCATGATATCAGCTATCAGGATCGCAAGACACAGTCTCTCGGTCGCATCTTCTCAATCATCGCTAAGATCATCCTGTGCTATGAGGAAATTGACAAGATCTGGATTGACAACATGCACCTGATCACGCTGGGGTGTTGAAAGCCCATTTAGGAGCATGCCTCTGAGTGCTTCAGGCTACCTTCCGTCATCGTAAGCACGAAAACACATTTCCTGTCACCATGAAGGTCCGCCTTCGAGGTCGTCAGACAACGCGAGAATAGGAATTCAACGTACAGGAGCTGAATCCGAGATTACTTCACGTTATTGGGATCAGCAAGGTGGCCGATGCAACAGCACTACCGGCTTTACGGAATATCGACCATTCAAGATTCTGAGGTACAAACCAACAAAGCTCCCCATTCAGCGGATTGAGTACCCGGCAACACCTGAGGACACATTATGGGTATGCTTGGTAGGTTCGCTGAATAGTACATCCGAGCCTATTTCGATATGAATGGGCTTCGACGGTCTTATGAGCACCTTCAGCCAATCCTGGAGACATTCCGTATACTGTATATCGGCATGGAAGGGAAGCCAATCCAGCGGCGAAGAATACTCATGTCAACCTTCGATCTCAAAGACTATCCTAGCAGGAGGATGGTAGAGATTAAGGAACTGGAAGTTCAAAATCTATACTTATTCACGAAACGTCAACCTTTTTGTCGATGATTGGGCTGACTGTGTCGAGCATTCGAGTACGGCCGCGGTGAATACAACGGGGGGCGATTGGAATAAGAAGAATGGTTTGTCACTGAACCATGCCCGACCGGTCTGTCATTGATGTCGACCTTGATGCCGATTAGATCAAACTCTGCGAGGCAATGAGGGATCCGGGTGAGTCCGTCGCCTGTTCCTAGATCGATGGCCGTTATACCTATGGTTGTCACACAGTCCATGATGCATTACTCAAGCGAAGCCCCGATGCAACACTTGGGGCCCAGACTCGGGCCGAACTGGGCCGAGTTCGAAGCCATCGACATGCGATAATGCTGGTATCCCCTAAAAATCATCCCCTAGCATATGAACACTCTCAATCCCGAAGGAACACACACAGCCTGGGTCACTATTGATCTGTTATCAGACGAATAGACTCCGAGTCAATGCTGGCGTTTGACTCGAAACAACTAGGGCAAGGTATCCAAAGGCCTACGAGCAAACCATGCTTGCCAGAATGCGATACTATTGCAATACCCACTGCAATTCATGAAATAGGCAGAAGGGACCATATCACGCCAACGTTCTGTCCATCCTATATATATTGTCGACTGTTGAATTGACCAGCGTCCAAATGGGTCGGGAGAACATCTTAACCATGGTCGACCACAGTGGTCTTAACCTCGGCACCGGTCATTTTTGGGGAATGACAACACTTCCCTCCCTCCCAACTCTGGCCGCCCCAGCAGGAGCAGCATCCTCTCGGAGCAGTTCAACAATGTACAAGAAGATTTCAGTCTCTCAAGAGCAGCCGAACTTATTCCAGTCCAGCGAATTGTTAACTCTTCTTCCCTTCGAAGGCTTGCTATCTACTCGCATCTCACATCTACTCTGCCCCTTACTATCATCCCGCCCAGTCTCCGGAATTATCTTTGCTCTCACTTCCTTTTCGTTTGCCTGAAAGGCCATTTTTCCTTCACGCCGCCGAGAACAAGATGCATGGCTACCTGTATTCTGCGCTATCTGGAAGCGAGCAGCACTGAGCCCACTACAGATCTTTGGCGTCTTCCTTCCCATCCAGACCCAGAGGACGAAGCGCTGATTCCGGTCGCTGTTTCAAGGAAAGGATGGAGGATGACTGGCCTGTCGTCCAGATTGATGAAGTATCCGCCCAACGGCACGAACCCGACAGCTTTACAGCAGTTTCATGCAGTAATTGGAGAAGCATACCACACTGACCTCCTCCTCTGTTTCCCAGTCGAAATAACTTGTGAATGTTTATTGAACGTGGAAAATTCCTGAAGTTGGGATACGACCCAATTCCTCTTCCACATCGAATTGTCGTTTATGTCCAATACACAACCAGCCGTGCACATTCACTGCTCTCAGCGAACTCGAACCCCTCTTTGGCGCTCGCGAACCTCACATTGTCAAGGGGCGACCAATTTCGACATACCGAATGGGTCATTTCGCTTTCTCTCATTTATTTGCTTCGAAATGCAGAGATCCTCTTGGCGACCATCAACTCAGCGATCACCAGTTTGGACTGGCCGTACCAGACACGTCTCTCATGCAGAATGCCTGTCCTTTCAGTATGTAGTCGGAAACTAGTCTACGAACTGCAGCGAAACTTCAGCAACCGCTACTGGCCCTGGAACATTGCTGAGTATGGAGACTCTGGCAATAACGGGTAACTTTGACTACAGTCGACCTGTCTCAGCGCCCGCGGCGGTGAAAGATCCATCACCTCTGTCGGCTCTAGCTACTCTAGACACACCGTCGTGACTTCCGGCGCATTGGTCCTTCTCTCCTCCAACTATATATACTAAATGGCTCAGTGATGGACTCACGAAAGTGGTGGCGAGACAACGGCGCCACTGCCTCCGGGCCAGATGCACTCAAAGGCCACAATCACCATGTCTTCCCCTTATATACTTCGTTCAGACTATATATACCTTCATGAATCACAGGCACCCCAGAGCTTGGCCGGTGCGCCAAGCCCGTCTATCAGCTGAAGACCGCTGCTCGCGCCTTCGGGGACACCTTGGTCAAGCAAGACCTAGGTGAATGGTGCTACTGTGTGGCGAAACTGCAGATCAGGAAAGATCTCGCAGACGTCATACACAAGTCGTCAAATGCCCTCAACTACAAGTAAAACAGTTGAACAAGGCTTTGCAACTTATTATTGCACCCGAGTGGTTCGATACATTGAAACGGGCGCCTCAACTCAATCGCCTAGACCCCATGGTCACTGTTGTTGCCGTGATAGCGGGCAACAACAACATCCTAACTATATACCATCCGATCTTCTACTATTGGTGTGCTTCTGTTGGTCCTTGGCGCAAGAGCGTCGGAACGGTACAAATATTCGGGATGCTGCTTTTGAGGATACCTCAAAGATTAATCACGTCTCCCGCTCACAGGCAAAGACACATCTCGTTTGTCACAGTTGGGAGTGGAGCTGCGGAAGGCAGATCGCCTGTGAAAATAACGGTGACGGGAGAAAGCCGCCAAATTCACCTGCTCTACATCAAGCACTATCAACGTAAAAGCCGTATCTGCCGTGTCGGAGTACGAAAACGAGCGAATCTTCACGATCTTCGCCACCGTAGAGCAAGTGCAGCTTCGCCGCGGCAAGCGCACGGAAGCTATCAACAACAAGATCCTGCCTTCGCCTTGTATTGAGACCAAGTCAACCTTGGACGATTGACTGCCTCGGCTATCACTTTCCATCTCCGATTCATGAAGAAGTCGGATGAAAATCACACGACGTCCATCGCTTATCAGCAGCAAGACGAGAAAGTTACCGCTAATGGTAGCAAGAAGGACTGGGGATCTCAACCTATTGCAGCGGATGTCCTCAATCCACCTCTACAACGAACCTTGCCCTCAGCCCCAAGCCTCCCTTGTTGATGGTAACAAGAGTGTGAAGAGTTCAGTTTGGCAACGCCAATTTTGCAATAAGTGTCATTCCCCGTCACTTTGGAACGACTAGACACTCCGCCGTTGCTTGTCAAGATTCACGATGGAGGTTTCTACATTCCACCTTCTTCGAGTGTCAGAAGTGCAAACACACCCCCAAAGCCACAGAGCTCATGTTGGTGGTTTGGAGACAATCTTCCTGGTCGCTCCGTTTCCGTTTCCTCCAGGTTCCCGTTCCTTCTCGCTCAGCCTCTGCTCGTGGTGCTATCGCTGCTCCTCAGCTGCCCCTTCCCAAGCCTGCGCCCGTTGTCGCTGCGAAGCCCAAGCCTCGAACTCCCAAACCTCAGAAGGTTCGTCCTGCTTTTGGTTCGCCAGTGACTCAGCCGTCTTTGGGTTATTCGGCTTCGACTGTCATGCAGTCCAATTCGCCTGCGACTCGCACCAAAACGGGTATTGGGTATTGCATGCTTCAGCCGGAGCGAGAAGAGAAGATGGCAGCCAATGAACCCGTGTAAGTTACGCAGTTCGTTTTCCAGTTTTGCCGCTCCAACATCGGGGCAGTTATGCTGTGCGCCGCGACATGCCATGCCATGTGTGTCTGAACAGCGCGCTGGCTGGCCACAGCAAAGGACAGTGAGGCTGCAAAAACATACCCAGACGCCACGATGGTGATGAGTCGCCGTGGCCCCCTGCATGGGATGAACCAAGAAAGGGAGTCTTCTTAAGATGGACTCGTTGCCATCTCCTGAAATTGACTGGGAATGAGCACAGAAACCCAGCACCGTCGACTTGGCCCCTACTCGGCGAATAGCACTGCTACCCAAGAAACCCGAGCGCCGAGTCGACGAACAACACCCGGGCAAAGCCTGCAGGACTGCCTGCAGAACCAGCAGAGATCGCGCGACGCAATCAGGACCAACCCTGTTGTGTCTATATTATATATTAGTCAGTTTCACGCGTTGCTCGATGATCACGATTGATTCAACGTCAATTGTCTCTGTCCTTCGGCGACGACTGCCTGCCTAAGACCTGTCCTCGTTCGAAGCCTCTTCTGCCGCTTGCATCTGCGCCGACAAGGAATACAGAAGCATAAACATGTCTTCAAACGTACAGAAGTCTCGGAGATGAGCCTGTGACGTTAGGAAACTGCCTACAGGAGAACCAACTCCCAAAAATTAATATCAAGCTGTCTGTCGGCTGCTTAGATTACCGAAGCATTGTTTGTGGAAACTACAACAGTTTCGAGCATATATACGAGCAGACAAGTATACTTTGAGTCAAGCGAAGATGGGCTTGGGCTGCACACCCCGTTCGGACCTTTCCAAATCCTCGGTCTCTGGAGACGCAGTTGCCGCATATTCCGCAGTGTCTCCCGGAACAGCGAGCCTCTAGCATCCCTTCCCTCGTATCCAAACTGCTGCACGTGGTATATAAACATATATCGATGGACACGCTCTGTCTACTGATACCTCTGAGCCTCCATCCTTTAAGTCATCCTAGCGTTCTTCGCCAGACTTGAAGTTATCCCAAATATGGCTGGGTCAGGTGAACCGTACCTGGGAAGCACTTGTGCTTTTCTCAATACCCCAGCGAGAACGTACAAGGCATTATATATCTGGAACAACAACATTGGAATTGAACCTTTTGTCAATTCCGGCTCAATACGCCATAGCCCGTGCTTTTCTCCCCCCTTATATACCCCGATGTTTTAGTCAGCCGCACGGCGGATGGGAAGGTTTACAGGATCTGTACCAAGTAGTCGAACAACGACCAGGTGTGGCACCACAACTTTCTGAGACCGGGCTGGGAAATCACTTCGTCTAGGCGAAATCATTTCATGAGAGGAAAGGCCCGCCAGAAGTCCAAACGGCGGCTGGAACCGCTTATATGCAGCAAATAACCTATCATCCAACGTGAAGTCTCATCATCCTACCTCTTTCTCTGTCAACATACTCTACTATCCAACATGTCATCACCATCCCCTCATGACAATGCACCTAACGCTAATCCTCCTTCTACACCCCGAAGAAACAAGCCAATGAAGGTACAAAAGGATAAAGGAAAGTGTCCTATGTACAACTGAGAATCTCGAGCTTAACCACATAATCTGGGAATTTCGAGTATCATGATTCAGAGCTAGCATCTTGAGTCTGACTATTCGATCGCTCCCCCACCGCATCCGCACTACAGCGTAACTCCTCTACAGCGCCATGACATGTGGGAAGCCACAAAATATGCCAAAATTATACGGATTCCTCACCCATTCAAGAATGACCTTGGATCTGCCCGTGTCCTAGCAGCATACAATGGCTTTATGACTGTAGCTAACTACACAAGCTATCTCGGTTGTGTTGGTACGTTATCCATCCCTATCCTGATATCCTTAGCTAACATTCTTTAGTATCAGACATTGTTCCCGCCATGATGAACATTATCGTCTCGGGCTTCGACCCTAAACTCACACGGTCCCTCCTGAAAACCCATCGACATGCCTAGAAGGCACCCGTTGACACACATCATTGTCTCGGGCTTTAAACAGTATCACATCACCTTGCTGGGCATTGGAAAGGTCTTCCTCCATTATATATAAGAAGCGACTCGGAGCTGGAACTTCACATCCCCTTAAACAATCCCAAAGCCGCTGCTGACTACATCAGTCACATCGACTGCGTTGGTATGTTACCAATTCCCATTTCGGCATCCACAGCTAACCCCATACAGTGATGTGTACAAAGAAAATAACAGCCTTGGAGATGGCGTCACCAAGGCGCTTTTCACCCTGAACACGTCAATACTTGTGAAGGTACCTATCCCTACGTTCTTGGACCACAAGAGTCAACTGTGGAACTCCATGTGGACATCTGCAAGGAATCAACTCTGCTTTCCAAAGGCAAACTTACCTTTGCGCAGCCGCAAACTGTCTGTGTTTCCACTCACTCATGAGGGTCAAGAATGTACGGCTGGAATACACAGAAGCTGCCGCTATGAAGCGTGTGTTTACACACATCAAGGAACATTTTTGCCCATACGTTGAGGGAAACAGCGGTTCAGGTCTTATGGAATTTCCTGGCTCTCGCTCTGAACTCGAAGACAGTTCGAGAAAGGATGCTCACTACAAGACGTTCATCTCTGAAGAGGTCATTTTAGTTCTCTGTTCTGACCTTATCGGTATTACAAAAAACGGAGGCAACCTGGTCAGGATTCTGGTCGTTTGCTATTACATGGCACAGGTTCGATAACTCCCCCGACACTTTGACAATCAATCCCCGAATCGATCTTCTTCTTCACACCTTTCCAGTCTCGAATCACCCACGCCTTGCGCCGTTGTTCCTTTTGACATATTATATATATATGGACTTGGCTCGATGCAGTTAGAGTTGTCAATGATGGAGAGGTATACAGGTTGTACACCAGATTCAGACAACATCAAGACGTGACTCCAATTCTCTTGGCCTCGGTCTACTTATTTCCAGGATCGATATCAAGGAACGCAGAGAGACAGCCTGGGAATACCCACTGGACTACAGATAGATCTTTGCTCAAGACAAACCAATCTACACACAACAAGGCGGTTTGGAAATCGCAGACGCAGTTTTAAGAGGCCGTGGCAAACGAGGCCAGGCGAAGTCAGCATTGCATTTTTGCAATGTTCCGTCGCCGGATATATTAGACTATACGAAAGTCAGTCGGCATACGTCGCCTCAGCCCTAGAAGACGGTTACCTCGAAGAGATCTCGTCAGCGAACAAGAGAGCCACCTGATATATCATCACGATCTTCCTCTGATGTTGCTTTTCTATGGTCTTGGAAAGGCTATTATTATTATATCTTATACAAGACAGACCCTGACGTTATTATTACACTTGCTGTCTACCTGCAATGGGCCTCAGAAGCTGGTTGACTCTCACTTTTGTCACCCCGGCCAAGGCTACCAAACCATCAATTTCAAGCAAGTATCAGCCATGGTTCGTCCACAGACACATCGGCGGCATTTAGGCGCAATGCGGGGATAAGGTGTGTTTGACTTGCAGTATCCCCTTGCCCACCGAAGCATTTGTGGTCGGTGGGTGTTGTCATCGCCGTTAAGGATCACTTTGGTACGTTACTATGACCTCTTGTGTATATCGCCACACATATCTCCAGTCCTACGGCCTGATTTATGCCTAATTGTCTTTCTTACGATGTACAACAGTCGAAACGAACAACGAGAACAAGGGGATTCTTGTGTCAGTCCGAATCGACCACCCCCTGCACCGGCGCCTGCTCGAAATGCGCCAACAAGGGAAACCTGCAGACCCTTCACAGGTCTCCTGAAGGAGTAGCCGTACTGATAATATATGGGCTCATCCATCGACATCTCACTGCTCTCAACAAACACGTGAAAGTCGAATACTTGTTACAGTCACCCAACAATCTATCACTACTGGTCCAGATGGCACGTTTAGCGACTTGACGATGAACGATAAGCTCTGCTAAATCTCTGTGGACACAGCAAGAAGGGCTGTGAGACGCAACTACCGTCTACGCCGGTAATCCAATGGACGATCGGTTATCGCGTATTCGACATCGACGCCACTGTATATATATTGTGGAAGTACCATGCCACTGAGGACAACGAGAACGACTTGCGCCTGACCAAAGGCTTGCGAATGCTCCCTCTAGGTCATGTCTACTCTCTTGCGATGCCATCTTCCAGATGAAGACAACAGCCTTCGGTCATTCAAGCTTTGCCGCAGCGACCTAACGCTCCAAGGAAAGACAAATTCTTTCTTTCTATTTTTCAGCCATACTATCACATGCTGAATGCCGAGACACCAACAGTCCGCGATGCCATTCCCCTTGTCGGGCGGGACGCCCAGTCAAGACAAGCAAGTATGGATGTTACTCCTTTCCCGGACAACAAGATGGGGACGGTGTGTCGAATGGTAGGCTTGGACAGTTGAGCGGTTTCCCTGGGTACAAGAGACCGCGTTATCTCGTAACGTGAACATTCAACCTTCATTTAGTAAGGCCACCCGCATACAGCTGGTTACCTTTCCCAAGTATACTAACATAACTTCAGACACAACATTGACTACCCTATACAAGCCATCTAGCATCTCGAGCCAAATGATGAGACCACCTACGCGTCTCTGAAGAAGTCAATAGAGCACGCTAGTGAATCCCAACTATTGGAAACGCAGGAGTGTCTCACAAATAAGCTCATTGAGATTCGCATGATAATGGTTCACCTCGGATCATGTCACACTACCGGAAAGGGATACAATGCTGGGCCGTACGGAAAGCGATCACAGTCGCGTTCCCGCGGAAGCATTGATATCCAGTGTGCATGGGTATCTTTACCAGGCTCCGGCGGATCCGAACACACCTTTGACATCGCATATATATATACTTGAGCAACATACTGCTTTGGAAACCAGCACACCTTCAAGTCTTTCTCTGGACGACCTTGCTGGCTCCAGGTGTCGGAGGAAGATCCAAGACGAACAACATGAACACACATACCCAGTCCTGACCCTGATGATCGAACAATCTGACCAAGATGCAAGATTCGTATTCGAACCCGCTCATCGAGTCGAAAGTCGGTCTCCTTCGGGACCTTGCCGAACTGGCGATTGCGGAGCCTGTCGTTGTTGTATTTTGGTCAGCAGCTGGCATTTGATAGCAAAACTTTGCAATCAGTCACGGCTGTAATCCGACTGGCGTTCAAAAAAGGCAAAATGGCACTGTTCAGCTAATGATTTGGGCAAGTCGAGTGTCCTGACCCGGAGTTCGAGCGAGGGTGTGAAACTGCGTACATCTGGTACAAAAATCAAGACACGCTCCTGGAAGCCTCAGTTACACCAACTTGCCAGTCTCTGAAACCACGAATGTCGCTCAAGCAGCGTATGAATATTTCTAAGGAATACAAACCACTGGTCTGAGATGAATGCTGGCGACAAATGCATTCGCTGGGCCCTTGGTCGACAGTTAACCCATCCTCCATGTTTAGTCTTCGGCCTCAGGGCGTTGTACAATACGTAAAATTGGACACTTGACTTTTAATCGTCTCGTTCCTGCATTCAACTACAGAATGGCAACGATGGCTATCCGGATCCAATCGAGATCCCTGCTGCTATTCCTTCGTCACAAGTACATCTCGCTGGAGAAGGGAAAATGGCCTAACGTCATCGCTTCGATCTGCAATATTCACATCGCGACTTCCATCAGCCCTCGCAGAAACGTTCGACGACATCTGGCCATTGACAGAGATTCCTTCATGAAAGGCCACCTTGAAAAAGACTTTTCCAAGTCAATGGAGCCATCATCCCCCAGACATCGTCACCAGGAGATACAGGATTGCCCCGGTATCGGTCGGTACATTGTGACTCATGATGGTTACATGGCGAACCCATCATACGGCACGTTGGGCTGCTATCTCGAGATTTGCACAAAGACTCACCCTACCTGGAGAAAGGTAGCTTTGACAAACTACCACGTCATCCGACCAGCGTCTGGAGGCTTCCCGAGAAAGAAAAATGAGAAACCAACTCTTGGCATTTCGCCTTGACGTTTCCTGCGAACAGATGGTCCGAAGATAGCCTATGACTGGCTGGAAGAGCAAGTTCAACAGTGGCGCGACATGAGCGATGTAATGACTTCGGTCAGTGATATGCTTCTCTCTTCACAGGAGAGAGCTACCGCTGGGTCCAGGATCTGATTCACCGGATCGAGCACGACATCCGAATGAGTGCCGCACGCAACCAACCGTCGCATCGCGTTGCAAGCCATGGCATGGCGAGCTGCGCAGACCAGACATACTGCGATCGACAATAACTGTCACTTGAAGATGGACGTGGGACCTGAACGTTCAGAAGTCAACTCTCAAAGCCACTCCACGCCGAGGCTGCTGCCTCTTCCCCTTGGCCGACTTGAGGCCACTGTCAACACAGCCCTCCCATCATGAAGCAATTCCCTTTCTCAATGACCAGCGAAAGGTAGATGCACCGAATGGAGGACTTAGACAAATGTGGTCTTCACCCCTCGAAGCATTTTACGACACATTGGAGCTAAGCGACAAAGATATGAGTCGCATCAAGCTCAGCATTGTCGACAATGCGCAAGGTGACGAGGCCGAGCTATTCCATTTGTCACATGGTTGCGATACTGGAATTACCTCTTCTTGTCTTTCCTTATCGGTCAATATCCTGTTCTGCGTGATTAAGAACAATGGTGTGACGGAAGACTTTCACAAGTTCATAACCAACGGTGGGAACATATATATATATATACATATCCGTTGATATTCCTTCGATACTCCAGTCGGCAATACCCCAAAACAGTCACAAAAAGTGGCATAGCAATACGCAAAGCTCTATTAGACTTCCTTTTACATCCACACAGGGGAAGCAATGGCCCAGACACAACATCGATACCATAATCTGTGTGATGGCAAAAAGCAACAGGAAACTAATACCAATTATATATACTATATGTTTCCCATCGTCAAAATGCGAGCCGTGGAGGTCATCCTTCCATGCTCAAAGGTGGCCGACTGTGTCGCGGCGAGCCGATACGAGGACTACCTCTGGGCCGTGGAGACCATTCGGCTCTGGACAAACCAGAAACCCCTCCTGGGGAGATAGAAAGGGTAGGAGTTCCAAGCTTATCGCAATACAAGCCAAGGCGGTTCGATTGTGAACTTCTTTCCAAATGGTTATGAGCCCGGAGGTGGCCTCTCAATTACCTGCAGCTAACATGGCTCCCGAATTGACACTTGGACCTTCCAAATCCAGAGGTGGCCGAAGGAATGGCGTGACGAACACAGGGACTTCAACAGTGACGATTGCACCACTTCTATCATCGACCTCCTACAAAAGCAGGATAAACACCTTAAGGCAAAGGATGCATGGTAACATCCAGCTCTGCATTGACTCAACTCTCTCACCTCTCTCTATCATGCCATCTACCATCATGGCCACTACACCCGACGCAACGGTCTACAAAGCCACTGGCAATAAGATAGAGAACCAGGTTCAAGGTATTGCGGATCATCTCCGTGAGGCACTGGATGCGATTATGTGCGTATTGTCAATGTATCATCTTTATACTCGGCTAACAAGTAATCCAGCGATCTCAACGAGAGGGTCTACACCCGTCCTCTGCTGCCATATCTACGTTGCGAACCTTCAGTTTCACCTTTCACCCGCAACATATGTCCCTTGCTTAATCGCGACCCCTCAAACAAGGACCCATGTACCTATACGTTCCTCTGGGTCAATTGGCTTGCTCTCCAAGGGCAGATGATAACTACAAGATCACTTCGGAGAGCGCTGTCATCATCCACGTTTAACACCATATATTGACCCGAACACGGTGTCTGGACATGTCTCGATAGTGACAATGCTCCTACCGCATTTCCTCTGTGGAGCTCCTGCGTCAGAGATCGAGACGGAAGAAATTGGCAAGCCCCGTGATCTCGAAATCTCTCCTGCTGGGAAGCTTTGCCCTTGTGTTATATATTAGTAGTTGTTGCGTTTCCTGGACCAAGAAAACCCTCGAAGATGGCTTCACTTTCTCTCCAGGTATTGTTCAACCGCCACTTACAGCTAGTATGGCAGCTAACACAACGTCCTCTAGAACAATTGGCGAATGGCTAGGAAGAGCCTGAAGAGCCTGAACTCATGAATCAACGCAGTGGAAAGACCAAGATAACATTGGCGTCGGCGTTCAAACAGCACAGACCTGGTTGAAAAAGAGGTCTGGGAAGATCATTACCCATCACATCTATCTCCTATGCCTGGGAACAAACACTCGGCCTCAGCGTCCTGGTCATACAGCCCTGTCAAACTTCAAATCAGCATGGAATAACAGTTAGTTCCAGCGCACGGGTGCTTTTTTAGCATACCCCCCACGGCTTCATCCCATATCCCTTATGGACGATATATATGCCATTGATCACCATTCTGGGTCGATAGTTGGAGCATCCTTTTCTGTCGCTGGACAACGAGAAGTATTCAATGTACTCCTCCCCGCTTTCAACCTGCTGCCCAAATAGACATGGACAACGATGAGAAGGTCCGCACGACCTTTTGTCTACCATCAAAGCACTTTCCTATCAATAGTGCAATACCTTACGTGATCCGACTTCAATATCGCCTTGGTGTTGAGCAGGACTTCACTTTTCCTCCGGAAAGTGTCGTCTAAGTCTTGCCAGCAGATACAGAGAGATGTCTGGGAGAGAGGTTGCGCTAGCTTTCAACAATGATGCTCTAGACACAGACCTCGCCGCTGCTGCGGTGTTCATGGCAACGACACTGCCTTTCCGACTTCTCATCCCTCCTGAGCTCACGATAGCACCGCTCAGCAGAATGGTTCTCTAGGGATCGACAAAATGCTCGCTGAATCCCCATTCCCAGTCGATTCGAGGATATTCAGCGAATTGACGGTGGAGATTGAGTTAGCCGCAGCTGCCTTTGCAAGAGCCGGGGACTCCTGTCGTTCAGAGTTGGAAAACTGATGCTACATTGGGTGTGTACCAGCCATATATATTGAGACCCCAAAGATTGCCTATCACCGGCGTGGGGTCGTAAGGACAAAAGCAAAGCCTACCGACTGGTGGTAAACGACAGACAATCCGATTTGGGAAATTATATCACAGTCAGATCGCGATGACGCCGGTCCGATGTCCCGGATCACGATAACCGAGTGACGTTCCCGCAGAAGGAGTCATCCGTTGCACCAAAGGTTGACAGTTGGCCTGCCACATCTACTGAAGCGACGTTCTTTCCAGTATATCCAGCGGACTAGGGTAACCAGGTCCATGGACCTACATCTGCCGCTATGGACTATGCTAGAAGCATTCAGCGACAACATCCACGGCTAACTGTCAAGCATCCTATGTCCACAACGCTACACGGACTACAACTAGAAGACAGAGTCGGGCCTATGAAGTTCGTCACTGGACTGGCGAACCACCTTGCGAACCCAAGAAATTAGCGACCAGAAAAGACAAAGGAAAAGGCAAGCAGTGTGGCATCTCTGTATTCGTCCTCTTTTAGCCCGACTGCACCACAAGTCCACTGATGAAGTAGCTGTCGCACATGCGGAAACACGATCACCGTCCCGCCTCAATCCCTGGATATCATCTCAGCAGGCGGCACACCAACGGCTGTCCTCGCTCTGAACTTGAGGATCCATTGGCCCCTACCGCGAGGCAGTTACAACTTGAGAAGCCAGGGACCCTTCGTACTGTACCCTGGGGCCTTGAGGGAAGAGTCAACCCACGAACTGCAGCTGGCTTCAATTCATTCATTATATATACGAACGATGTGATCCTTAGCCTTGATCATGGATCCAGGAAACATGGGACTTGCCACACCCAGACGGCCAACTGCGTCATTGAATGATGACTTGCGCAAGTCTTTGTCAACATATGATACACTCCAAAACATCAGGGACGATGTCAGACACCATCACATTTACAGCGCTCATGCGCACGATCACAAGCATCAGGAGCTAGTTGCGGACGTCGTCAACGCTTTGGTTGAAATCATCGAAGCGGATTTTCGTACTTCTCTCCATCGAATCGTCGGTTGACAAGCGACTGGGGAGCCCCTCAAAAAAACCCAGTTCATTCAACAAACATAGCGTTGCAATACCGTTCGGCTCGAAGTATATATCAGTCAAGACCAGACAGACGAAGCATTGCGGACCGAGTGACAAAGTCTTCACATCTCTGGTTTACTCAACCAAGTCCAAATTCGAGAAATTTAGTATCGTCACGCCAAACTCGATGATTCCTCTGTTTCGAAGCCCCGGGCAAAGTTCATGCCCCCCCACCGTTTAAGCGGGAGGCTATTACAACATGTCTGTCGGCAATGGCAATTATCAACCTGCCGCGAAGGGAATCAGCCTTGCAAGCGCGGTCATGGAAAGAAGAAGTGCAACACATGCATGACAATGGAGGTGAAAGAAGAATGGCGGAACCGCCCTTTCACGAGCAATTCGACATTATGAACGTCAGCTGAACGGCGGGAAAGGGACATGAGAAACTGATCCCGAAAAACAACAATTACATCCCGATAGTCAATTTCTGTCGCCTAAACCTGCCTATATATATTTACCTTAGTCGGCAACATGTACATGCAATGTTTTCCTACGCATCCGACAGCCCAGAAAGGTACATAACAACTGCGAAGTCTTTATAAGTCTAGGGCTTTCTAGTATTTGTATCATATACACATCACGGATACCCATACAATCCGGTCGGACGCACACGCAATCTTATACCATCATTTCGCTGCTTTGCGCATACGTGAAGACGGGTGATGCCTTTGCACATTCAGCCACAAGACTTTATGACTTGCGGCTGCCTGGGTGCCTTCCGAATAGTTGGTGCTGCGAATCATTACATCGCATGTATGCAGCAGAGGCAAAGTATTCCTATGCCTCAACATATATCTAATGAATGCAACGTCGCTGTCTAGAAAACGGAAGGATTGAAATCCATTGTGATGGCTTTCGCCGTCAGACATGTATATGCGACTACCCTTATGAAGATGCTCCAGGTAATATTCCCAGGAGATCCCGAGAAGCAGATTGGTCCGTTCCGTCGACATCATGAAGAAATGGCTTGAGAGCTGGCTCTCTGTCGCGATCAACGAAAGAAACAATGGATACCACGAAGCGATATATAAAACCTGCGGCAAAGGTCAACGCCTTCGACTAAACAACCTCTGGGTCCCAGGCTACTGGAACAGGCTCTCGCAACTCCAGTCATCCATACGGGTGGGCAGTCGACATCGAGGTCCAGCGCCACTGCTCTCGTCGTCATGGGCTAGTCTGAAGGTCACCAACGCTCGCCGACTCGAGAGCCGGCCGGCCTTGCTTCATTCATCGCTCCCTCTTTTCACTGCGCCTGTGTCTCGTACACGAAGAACGGCGAACACCGTCAGTACAGGATATGTGACGGTTTGCCCGACCAACATGACATTGCGGCCGTTTCTATCGTCAGATACTGACATATCTGCTTTGCCATAGCAGGTCGAAGAGCTACTATATACTATAGCAGTGAGCGCCGCCTCCAGTAAGAGGCAAATTGACTTGATACTAATCCCGACACTAGCGATGAGATGAATCGTTGGTATGATTCGCAATACGATAGCAATAACGGAAGCGAATCTACAAGGGTGAACGCGCTCATAGGAAGTCTTCGAGACCATGGCTTGTCTGTACAAGACTGAGCTATCGATGCGAATCGCAAGATCAACTCTGGAAAAACGCCATGGAGTAACATAATTGTTTTTATGGTCTTAATCTACAAGAGTCCAACTCCAGCGCTTATCAGTCCATTTATTTGACACTACACAATGTCTGCACAGGATGCGGTGCTCGCTCCCGTTCAAGTCCCTATCACCGCTGTTACACACCTGTGTGTGTCGACTGCGGAGAAATTTATACAAGGAGGATCCAATGCGCGGTGTGTTCTCGGCTTCACAAGGAAAACCTGCTGAAACCTGGTTGTCACGTATGGGGCGACGCGCCCTGCTGGAGGACCCCGACAAGACCATGGGCATCGACGGCGTCTGTGAACCGAAAGCTCAGCATGTCCCTTACTACTACTACATCTAGGTTCACCAATGCAATAAGCATTATAAAGCACCAAGGTTCAACTGGGGACTTCGATCCTTTCGGAGCATTCAGCCGACCAGAATTACCTCATCCTGTTTTCCTTACCCTATACGAGTTCGTCTTCATAACATGTCCTGGTCCAACATAGTCTTGAACTGCTCCCAGTCTACAACAACACCAACATTGAAAGGATGCCGGACCTTGGAGGAAAGATCAAGCTTTTTGAAACCGGCCCACGCGCCGTCGAAGCGACTGATGCGCCAATGGACCCAGACTCAAATTGCCTACGCGGGTGCCAGAAAGCCTTAACATGGTTCCATCGACCTACAGATTCCAATTACTTGGCCTGTCCGGCGTGTAAGTCCCTTCTCACTAACACAATTATACTTTTGGCATATCATGCTAATACGCCATAGCTTCCTCTAAATCTCAAAATACAGATAGCTGGAATTGTGACGTACCTCAGTGCGTCTGCTTATACCCAGCTCAACACTTGACGTCTTGTCAAGAAACAAATTCCTAGCTTTACGTCTAGACGTTTCCGAACGTAAGAGTTTGTCTTGATGCATGCATCTGTCGGTCTCTGTTATGACCGTCCCTCACGGTTCTCAACTACAAGGGGGATCGAGTGCATGTACAGTGGATTAGATATTCCATTATTCGCAACGATGTCATCCTGGGGCTGGAGCTATCCTTCACTTGGAACGACTTATATATACTTTTATCACCCGATCTGACTTGCGCCCCCGATTCCTACCGCTGAATCGGCTGGCCATATCGACAAGTGGCTCCCTGCATAGGATGCGTCCCAGAGCCACTATGTCAAACGCGAAATATTCTCGAATCGGTGTTCTGCACATTCTTCTCGACCCATGGCGGAAGCATTACAACATGAGAGAAGAAAGAAAGATGATCGGTTTCTTTCGACAAGGTACCCTTTGGGTACGCAGCAATCACAGGCGGACCGGGATCAGGCAAGACATGTCTCGGTGAGGACCTTCGCGTGGCCTTCGTGTCTGGACCAGCTCGTGCTGCAGCTGTCACGCGGAAGCCTGTTGGATTTGAAGAACCAACGACCCCTCAGCATGGTTCTTATGCTTGATCTTGGATAGGATCCATCCCGACGAGCCATACTATACCTCACGCTCAAGAACACAGACATCTGACAACCACGACGAGTAGATGAACATGGATTCCATCAACAAACGATGGTAATCTCCTTGATGTGTGAAGTATGCTACGCCCAGTACTACTACGACTGTTGTGCCACCAAAAGCTACCTTCAATATCTTGATGAAGAGTGGATCTGTCCGTTATTTCCGATCATGACTTGCATGCGCTTAATTCACGTTTGACGTGGTTTTGAGGAAACCAGTAATGCCCGAAAAGCTCTTCCGCCGAAGGACCGCTCGTCTTATCGGGTTCATTATCATTACTAGCATTGTGTTCAGCGATCTCTGCAAGGCCTAGAACTGCTGAAGACGAAAATCCTGACCAGGAGGGCGACGTGAACCCCTATCGCCCTCAACGTTCACAGAGCGAGGCCGAGCACTACGAACCAGCTACATCTACGGACAACCAAGCGAAGAAGCTAAGTCAGAATATATTGATAGCTGTCAACCCTAGCAAGAAGGGATATCAAGATGTTGTGATTGTCAACAGTACCACACAGGCGATTATATACATTGCAATGCCGGCATGTACCGGAACGCCTCAAGACGCTACACATGCCACAAGTATCTGCAAGCGAAATGTGTTAACAGAAAGACGAAGAGGAAGTATCTTGACTGCAGCGCGTCGGTCTGAAAGACAAAGATAGGTGCCAGGCATGCTACGCGAAGAGGAAAGAGGAGAATCGCTTGAACCAAACTCAAGTAGAGGAAAGTACAGAGATCATGCCCACGTATCAACATTCCAGGAGGCGCTGATCACGAAATGATCCCGCGAAACGACCCCTGGGAGAAAAGAAGAATTGCACCAAGTCACCACCTTTATTCCAACTGTCTGGCAAGCCAGTGCCCCTCGCAAACGTTATCACGCGCAATGTGTAATCAGTGCTGTTTTTGAGGTGATGGACGACCACCATGCTTCCAATTCTACAGCTATATATATCAGGCCTTAGTCTTTACGAACATGAACGGAAGCCTCGTTCAGCTCATGAAGGAGATACACCGTCGATGACGTGAAGTCACAGCGGTCTGCTTACTCCACAAACGACATAATGGACAATTCAGACTCGAATCTATCCCATGCCGTATTGAGGCCCTGGGTGTGCCGTGGACCTTTTATATAGAGTCCAATTCGGCGTCAAGGTTTACATTTGCTCTTCCTGACTCACAATCATTGTCACCAGTTGGCATATATACTAAGAATGGGCTTGGGTTTCACCTTTCCTCAGCTTCATTGAGAACGAACCCTCTTTGCACGGACTGAAAGCTACTAAACCGCCTCGCCTTCGCACAACAGCCAATTTGTGGTAGCCTCGCCGTTGCATGTTGAAGTTCGACAAGGACAAAAAGCTGAAAGCATTTCCTCCCTTCAAAGCTGTTCAAGTGCACTATAAGAGCACTAGAGGCATGCCGTTGGCAAGGCTGAGTGGGCTATGAACTCTGAGATCAAAGGGGGGTCCTGGGAAACCTTCCAGGTCTTAGACAGATCCTTTCGGCCTTATCAATGATCGCCTGTGCCTCACGCGACGGTAGAGGCCCATCCGTCATCGCACATGCAAATTGCGCTATTGCACTTCGACTTCCTGACTACCGTCCAGAGGACCCAGACGGTACCTGTAAGCGCAACCTCTTCCTTCCATCAGTTTCGGCGTCTCATCCAATACCAACTGCACACCTTCACCCCTATACATGGCCTCCTCTTTCAGCTGTGGTTATCGATCCCCTCCTCTACAACCGTTGCCGACGATAAGCTTTACCGACGGCTAAATATAGTAACGTATACTTCACCTCGGGGTCCAGCGACTTCACTGGTGAGGACCGTGCGAAACTCAACGCCGACCCCTGCACCTGAACAGCCGTCCCTCTGATCATTCAGTGCGGGCCGTGGTGGAAGACGGCGTGGGAGGTGCAGACAAGAGGACGTGTCTAACTACCTGGTAAGCTGACAAGTATATTCGTGTACGAAATCAGGGCGCAGGATTGTGGCGTGGAAACACACAAGATCAGAACGCGGATCAAAACCCTTGATGAAAACATTCGCTGCTTTCGCCAAGGTAATAACTGAGGCGCCACAGCATGAGCTCTAACGAAGGCTCGGGGGTGTTTCTACTCCCTTTGGACACGAAGCGTATCGCAACGCAAAGGCTGTTGAGGATGGCCCAGGGCCCGATCATTACCAGCCCGATCTACAGAAATGTCCACACGCGGAACTATTGCCCATATACTGTAATACGGGGGAACATCTGCGGGCTTCTGTCAGCTTTGGGGCGAATTCATGTCTGTGACAGAACCCAACTATCCAAGTCGACACCTAATATAGGACAAAGAACAAAGCCAGCGTTAGCAACTGGTAATTAATTTACCCCTTGCAAAAATAGGACTATACTAAAGATTGACTCGCAGATTCAACAAGCAGCTTCACAGCACGCTGTCCGCCGTTGGCCTTTGAACGACTATCTGGACCACAAACAACAAGGACTGCGTTACCGACTTATTCTTGGAGGAGAAATAACGTGTCCTCATTGACGCACATACATTGTAGATCATCATGCGGCTGCTGCATGTGCCTGTTTCATTTCAGATCACTTTAGACGGGGACGACAATTGAGCCTCTGAGGTACGATTGGAATAATGTCTCTCGCAGGTCTCCACTCTCTGATCAGTGGTGGTCCTCCCTTTGGTCACCAGGCGTATCGCAATGCAGAATACGGAGGATGGGCGCATGGGACCTGACAACATCGTACTGCCGGATATCTTGAAGTACGTTGTCGCACAAAGCCAGTTGCACGAACTAGCCTCGAGAAGAACTCATCGAACAGTGTTGCAACAAACAGCAGGGGTTTCATCAGGGAGCCAAACGAAACAGCCAAAGATTGGATTGGGTTGATCAATGCACCATTCGACAACCATTTGGAGCAGCAAAAAGCAGCTCGAGACCTAGCCTTGCAACTGAACCTGTGTGCTGGGATCCGGCTGGCGAAAAGGTACACTTGCTTCGTGGGGAGTGATGCAGACAATGAGTAACACTCACAACTGTCGCTGCGCAGGCAACTTGGCACTACCGATACTATATATTGAAGAAGTTCATGTCCAGTACCCCTCACTGGAGAACTAAACAAGTCACAGCGGATGCGCCCATGCGACTCAATGTCTACATGGACGAGGTCTGGACTGTTTCTTTTAGTTCTCAACAGAGCGTACCCAAACCTCTGCCGTGACCCTCATAAACCCAGACTAAGAACTGCCCATGATACCTCCTATATACCATTGGTGACAAGCTCGGGTTCTAATCCTGGTCCCTCCGAGCTCAAACTCCAAGAGAATTGCGTACAGTTATTGAGAAGCTCCCTGAAGTTGGAAGCGGTGTCAATCAGGATGGCGAAACAGGCAACAACAGGGCAACCCTCATGGAGATCATCGAAGCACATGATTGCATTTTGTCTACAAAGCCGGTAGCATCGTCAACTAGACAATGCTAGATTTGACCGTGTTCTCGCACCTTCTCCAAGCGATCGATTAAACGGGCTGATCGATGGGGTTAGAAAACATGTGGGGGAGAATGTTGACCCGAAATATATCGTCCCGAGACATAGTCAGAGTGAAGGCGTACGTAAAACAACAAAGAAGTTTTCATCGCTTCTACCACCACTTCTGATGACGATGAAGAACCATTTGACAACAGAAAAGAAGCATTATCTTCCTTCCGCGTGGCGATAGGCAAACTGCCATTCGTTGCCAGGAGGACAGCAATGTCCAAAAGCCGGTCTTGGCTTTTTCCTTGTTCAGGTTGGAAGAACCTGACGTCTATATATATACCACATCTCCAAAGCTACGCACCTCGGGTCACAAGACCCTTGCCCTCAGATCCCTGGGGCAGATGACGGTGCGGGTGTGGTCGAGTTCCGCCATCAAGGTCTACCTGATGACCTCAGAATGGCTGCAAAGGCGTTTTGTCGCACAAGCGCTAAGTTCAATCATGGGCTAATATGCAGTGCTACAAATGCTGGGATTTCGAAGAATGTCGATATGGAGAACCATGTCAGAGGCCGCCGTGGCCAATGTTGGTGCTGGACATTTCGAAAAATAGTCCAATTGACCCAGGACTAGCTCACTAGCGGGACAATGTCACTTGTCCTGGGATACAACACATCTCCAGTTCACCATGGTAGAAGACAAAGCCCACAGCCAACTCCCCAGAAGAACACAACTGGCAAGTTTAGCACTGGCAAGAGAAAGCTATTTCCAAGTGGTGGTTCTCACGTTGCAACCACTTGAGCTTGAATGTCGAACCCTGATCATCATTAATCATCTGCTGAAGTTCAGATCTCAAGATCCTGTTGACGAGCGCAAAACACCACTTCCCCAAATGAGTTGGGTGATTGGGCCGACTTCCCTAAACTTATATACGAGTTCTGGAGATAGCGTATTAAATGAGCTCGTGCTACCCGCTTTCAAATATACTATATCTTCAATATCCTAGGTTACAAGGGGGAAGATCTTACTGCCCAGTACCGGGTCCAGTGGGTTAGTTACCCAACAACCCAAACCACCTAGTTGCTATTTAAGAAGGCTTGAGAGGACGGCAAAGAGTTAGTTCAGGCCTACCACGCAGACCACGATATCCCCCTCCCCCCGGCTACTATGCCGATGATGAGGGTTAGGGTTAGGGTTTAATTCCTTGGCCGACGTTGTCCTTCGACTGAGGGAGGTCGGATACAGTGTCCGACATTCTGGACCCTCCGCCCAGAGGATTATCTGCGAGCAATTGATGATATGGAGAATTTGGCAGTGAACAATTAACCTTGACTCCGAGAAACCGACTCAAAGTTCTTCAGATCGCCCTTACCATGAACACCCAAAGACAATCTTCATCACAGTGGACTACGACTGTGGTGAGTCCAAAAGCCCACTCGATCATTTGGTACACCAGAAGCCATTGAGAATTGCGGGAACGGCTTTGTCGCCCGAATCGAGGACACTGCAGACCCTAATTCGGTACTCCCATCGTCTCCGAGCCCGAACAGAATTACGATAGGTTCTTCGACAATTACAACGAGC